>PVKB01000912.1:515220-544845 GCA_004027205.1 Ctenodactylus gundi
TAAATTCAGGGTAGAATTTAAAAGTTTCATCTAATGCATTTGTCAGGATGAAGCACAAAGAAAGCCAAAGGCAGAGTGAGAAAGGGAGTGGGTGGGCGCCTGAGAAAGTGGTTGCTGTGTGGCCATCAGGGAATGGGGAAGTGTAAAAAGCTTCTGACCTCATCTGTAAAACCCACAGCCAGAGCCACTTGGCATCTCTCTAAGTAACAAATGGACGTAAGGGCTGGAGACATGGATGTTAGCAGGAAATAGGCCCTGGGGTTACATGCATTTCAGATTGTGTACCTTCCCCTGTGATGCATAGATAATAGATTGCAAAACTGTATTCATTTAAGGACCAGATTTTCAGGTTTCTGTTTGGTCTCATGATCACAGTTTTTGAAGATGAGAGATTAAATGTGGGTAGTTCGGATGAGAGAAGTTCAAAAATTTGTTTTTGAGGTCCAAAAAAGAGGAAAATGATATAAAAAAAACATTAAGAGGAACAAGATAGAGGAGATAGTGGAAGTTTTCAAATATGGAAAGACTCCTTTTCTCAACATGTAGACTTACTGTTTTAAATAAAACCCCATTCTATGTAAATAATTTAAAGTAGACCTGAAGGTTTGAAGTACTCCTCCATGTTTGAAGTCAGCTATCAGCATGTATTTTACATAGACCAGAAACAAAGCAAAGTTCCTACCAACTTTTTTTTTTCTAAAATCCAAATCAATTAATAACAGGGCACTAAACTTACTGGAGGGCTGATAAGTCTGCAGGAATAAGGGACCCTGGGTGGTAATGCAGCCACAAAGAACCCAGTGAAATTTCACGTCTGATTCCCCCCAGGGTGAATTCATCTCTCTGTGTTTTTTTCTTTCTTTCTTTGAAATAAGGAAATGAAGATTAACTTGGAGCCACAGGTACTATCAACACAGTAGAATGTCTCTATTTTCTGCCCTACACAGTAACAAGGGTAAAGTGCCTTCTATGACGCGCACTCACTACTTGCTGACAATCTTAACTATCCCCTATGCCAGATATAAAGAAAAAAGCCTACCTGTTGATAAGATAGGAACAACAGGCAATACTTCAATTCCTTATATATTTTTCTATAATCTGGCACCACTGACATTCAAAAAATATATAGTTCTTCAAAACGCTTACTTTAAGAGTGCCATGGACATGTGACCATGTGCAGGATGCTGATGGGCAGGCAGCTTTTCGGAGCCAGCCCTTGGAATTCTTAACACCACACTGCTCTTGAGTAAATGAGACACTTTATTGTTATTTAATATTAATCTTACCGTTACTTTTGTGAAGTCTCTAAACTTTTGATTTTTCAGTTATTCTAGTGAATTCTTTTATTCTAGAAAATATTTAGGATCCTCTCCTAGGCACACACACAAATTGTTCAATCCTTTTGTCAAGTTTAAGCCTGAAGCTATCATAGTCTTTGGGTTATTTGCACAAGCATGGACTTCTAGGCACTTCTTTCCAACGCTATTCAGTTTCTCAGCCCTAGAAATTTCTACCTGCCTCCTTCTCAACCCAATCTTCCCTTTGGTTGTCAGCATCATCTCCAACCTTCAGCACCTTGGCTAACTCCTCTGGTACTTTGCCCTGCCTAGACTGAGGAAATTACCAAAAGGCCGGGATTCTCTCTTTTCTTTCTCACTGTTTTATTTTTCAAACTATGGGTACTAGTTGTGTATATTAGGGGGCACAGCGCGATGTTTCACTGCATGTATATGTTGTTGTATGATCAAACCAGGCTATTTATCACCTCAAATACGTATTGCTCATTCGGATCTCTTTTAATCTCATCCTTTCTCTAGAAGACATAAGAGGAGGCATCCTGTCTTTTACTGACAGCAGTTTAACCCAGTAAGCATCAGCGTCATTACGCATTTTAGCAGCTACTTTCCCTCGCGTTTTATAATTATTTTTCCTGGTGCAGCATCCCAACTCCATCTTGTTGACGTGGGTCAGGGCCTCCCTAGGGGCTGGCTCCGCCGTCTCTTCCTTTAATTAGTGATGTAACCTTGTGCTCCCATCGGACCTGACACGGAAGTACAAATCTCCCTGGGGCCTCCTATCGTCTGGCCTACCTGGGAGACGAAACTACAGGAAATATGAAATGGTAACTATATGAGAAAACAAAGGATGCCTCCTCCTGGACACCTCTGTGCCTGAGGTTAGGCTCTGTCCCATTCACCCCTCTGGCCTCTCTGGGTCCCCTCCTACCCTCCCCTCCCATGGGATCGGAGTTGAGTCGCAGCTTTCTCGAATTCCCCTGGCCAGGAACCAGACTCCACACCGCGCAGCCTGCTACCCGGTAGTGTTGAATGACCACCAGGAAGCCAGGAACAAAACACTTAAAACGTTACATTTATTAAGGAAATGTTAAATAAGAAAAGTCAAAACGGTGTCACGGATATCAAGAGCACTTTTGTGGCGTAAACCGTGCAGTCACGAGCTAGAGTTCTATTTTGGATCTTTGTCCTGGGCTTCGCTGGAGCGCTAGCCCCCCAAAGACCCAGGTGGAAATGCACGAAAACAAACAATTCACCCCATTCACATTCGCAGGCTCCCTTCCCCCCCTCCCCTTTCCCACCACGACAAAACTCTAATTCCCTGGCAGGCAAACAGGCCACCACGGCAGAAAAGACTTATCAAATATTTGTATTCAAGCAACAAACGAACACAGAATCCCTTAAGACGTTACGTTACACTCTATCAAAGGTACCAGCTCCCCCCGCCAGTGCTGGAAGCAGCGGGAGGGAGCGGGCGCGAACCCACACGCGGGTGTGTGGATCTCCATTAGTTTTGCCGTGTCGTGTAGGGACAGGTCACTTTCCCGGTCACCAGGCGACCAGGCCGCTCGGCCTTTCCTCTGCCCGCCCTCTCCGGCTGCCCCAGCGCTTGGCCCACCTGAGGGTGGAGAAGGGTATCGCCCGTAGGTCTCCCCACATCCCACGCAAGCAGCAGCTTCCTAAATTCCGCTCCCCAGTCGTCCCATTTGGCCACCTGCTGCTGAGTCCACAAGTCAGAGCGCTTGCCCTCGGCAACCAGGCGTGTGGACTTTCAGAGGGCCAGCGAGAAACGCGCCGTTTCATCCCCCAAGGAGAAGTCCACGGAAATAATGGACTCGGACCGGTTGGCTTGGCCCAGTCCCTGGCGGCGAGGGGCGCAGCGGGGCTGGCGAGGTGGGCGCGTGTGGAGGCGCCGGGCAGCCCGAGGGGCGATCAGTAGGGCGCGACCACCACCGCCTCAACCTCTTTGGACGGTCTCCTGTCTTTCACCAGAAAGTTGATCATGCCCTCGGACTTGATGAGCAGGTTGCAACCGAGGAAGAAGATGCCGAAGACCACGGTAAGGGACAGCACGCACATGACGGCGATCTGCACCACGCGCATGATGTACAGGCTGCGCTCGTCCGGGCCGCCCTCCGCGAAGCCGTCGTCGGTCACCACGGATGCCTGGGTGCAGCAGCGCACGGCGCGCTCCAGCGCCTCGCTGCTGTTGGCCAGCAACAGGCCCGCCACGTCGGTCTGGTTGCCCAGGACCGGATTCATCGCGGGAGCGGGCGCGGGCGGGAAGGCGGCCGGGAGGGACGAACAGGTGCCCGCCGAGCGCCGCTCGCTGCTGTCCGCGTCCCCGCAGGAGAGTTTCCCGGAGCCGCTCCAACTCCGAAGCGCGCCGCGGCCCGGCTGGTCTGCGCCTCCGCCACGGCCGGTGAGCTGGCTTCCCGGCGATCGCGCGCTGGGGCTGTGGGAACTTGGCTGGGCCGGCCCAGCGGGCCGTGGGAGGCGCGGCCGCCGCGGGCCAGGGCGACGCCGGGCCGACAGCGGCCCCTTCTGGCCGCCGCGCCGCCCTGCGCCCTGCGGTCGCGCGGTGGGGTACGCGGAGAGCGCGTCGCTCCGTGCTCTGCCTCAGGCAACTCCGAAGGCCACTCCAGGTCCCTGGGCGCTTGTGACCTAAGGGTAGGGAAAGAGTTTCTCGCCGGAGGGAGCGACCGGTTGAGGGTCTTGGGGCTGAGCTACAGACCCCTGGGTGTCCTGCGCCTGTCGCCCCTCTCTCCTCTGGGCAGATGGAAAGGGGCTGTGAATCGCAGGTGCCAGATTGTGCTGGCGAGGGTACCAACTCCCCACCTGTGCCTGAGTCCGTGTTGCCAGCGATGGCTGTGGCGTGTGGGAAGGTCTGGGAGGGGTGTTGATGGGTTTGTTTAGTTGGTGGGTTGGTTTTGTTTTGTTTAACAATGAAAGAAGAAGAAAGTAGGAAGAAGGAAGAAAGGGGAAGGGGGAAGGAAGGAGGGAGAGAGGGGGAAGAAGAATGAGGGACCGAGAAAGAAGAGCCACCGCCTTCCCAGCCCCCTCCAGGAAAGCGATTAGCAGACAAAGCAAGGCGGGTTGTATAAGGATTTTGAGGCCAAGGAAAGGTCGGAGGAGAAAGTGCGCTTCCTTGGCCTTTGCGTGAGGATTGCCAAGAACAGGGTCACCTCTCTGATAAAGAAGGTGGTCCGAGTGACCAATTGCTTAGAATTTTAATTGCAGCGGAGTTCTTGGATGTGCCCCAGTGTTTTTGTCTGCTGGCAATAAATCACTTGTTTAAGGGACTCGCGTCACCTCCTCCGTGTGGAGCCCTGGCAGCTGCTGCGAACCTTCCCCAGTTCCTTAGGCTCCCGGCTCCCTCCCGAGGTTAACCCCGACTCTAAATCCAACTGCAGACACCCCAGGGGCCTCACGGAGGCTTCGCCCCGTTGTGGTTTTGCTTTTGTAGTTTTAAAAACACGTAGATTCCCTGCAGGCACAATTTAGGAGGTTTTCCTTATGTTCTCTTCTATGTACTTTGGGTCTTCTCCTCTCCCTTTCTATCACCTGTAACAGGTAGAAACCATTTAAGCTGAAGTTCACCCTAAGCTTTTCATAGAATATATTTACTGCTTCTGTTAAAACTGTCTTGGTGTTTTCAATTCTTCTTTTGATTTCACTATGGCAGTGTATAAATATCAGCACAGGTTGAAGAGGAGAAAATAAGTTAAAACAGATCCTTTCACAATCACTCTGAGTGACATCAGGAGGAAAAACAAGACACTCAACAACACATGCAGAGTTTTAAGAGCATACATGCATGAAAAGAAGTTCAACATCCCTAGCCATAAGAGAAATGCAAATCAACGCTAAGATACCATCTCACTCCAGAAAGAATGGCCTATATCAACAAGTCAAGTAGTAATCAGTGTTGGCGAGGCTCTGGGGAGAAAGGAACCCTCCTGCGCTGCTGGTGGGAGTGTAAATTTGTACAGCCACTTTGGAAAGCAGTATGGAGAGCTCTCAAAAGACTAGAATTAAATATCCCCTTCGATCCAGTGATACCCCTCCTGAGAATATTTCCAAAAGAGGTCAAAACAACACATAACAGATACATATACATGCAAAATTTAAGGTTTACAATGGAGTTGAGCATTTTGTGCACATATGTATCTTGTCAAGGTGACAAGGGCTTTCCCACTCTCTTTCTATCCCTCCGACTACCCTCCTCCCCTCCATCCCCCCTACCCCACCCCTTGTTTCACTTTGTTTTTTGTTTTAAGTTCCATAAGAGTTATGATCTGGGACTCTATAAAATGGGGAAAAAAGCAACACATAACAGAGATACATGTATACCCCTATTCATAGCAGCACTACTAATAATAGCTAAAATATGGAAGTCACCAAAATACCCATCAACAGACCAATGGATACACAGACTGTGGTATTTATACACAATGGAATACTATGCATCTATAAAGTCCAACAGTGTAGAGGCTTTTGCAGGCAAATGGAAGAAACTTGAGAACATCATGCTTAGTGAAGTGAGTCAGACACCGAAAGTGAAACATCGAATGGACTCTCTGATATAAGAAACCCAGATTACAATTATCTCATGGCACAAAAATTGCTGGAGTAGTAAGCTTTATGTTTTGTGTACTTTACACAAATATGTAAATATTTCATCTAAAACTAACATAAATATACAAAGTTTGAAAAACACTGTAAAATAAGAAAATAATCCCCAAAAGTCTTCAGTCACTTCAGCTCAAAGGTAACTGATGTTAATAGTATAAAATATGTTCTTCCTGTCTTTTTGCAATGCTTCTTTTGGCATAGAAGCATTTAATAAATATAATTTTTGCACTTTTCTTTTTTAATACATTTTCTCATGACACTAAAAGCTTTTATGCACATTTTAATAAAATAGTACTTCCTATTATGAACATACTAGTCTTTATTAAACCATGACCTATAAATGAGCATTTACGTTACATGCAATTTATTCATTCACAGATATTTTATATATTTAGGTTGTACTGATATAATGATTTACAAAATTGCAAGCTTTGGTGAAAACAATTTTTTTGAAAAAGAAATATACAGCCAAATTATTTGTAAAGATAGCAATGATACCAGTCTTTACTACATCAGCAGAAGATGCAAACACTCATTTTATCATGCTGTCTAAAGTAGGAGTTCTCACTTTTGATACCCAAACCAAACTAATATTTAAAAATTATTCCAGGTAATTTGATGGACCAACTTGCTTGAACACCGCTGCCTCATGTTTCCCAAGGTTGGCCCAAGATGGGGCTGGGAGGTTATTGCGAGTCAATTGAAGCAGTGTTATCCAAAATTGCGTAAGTTTGTAGTATGGGGACTATGTCTAATTTCTCTTTTGATCTTAGTATGTGTTCTCTCGTGGTATTCTAAGTTCTTATTTGTCAAACTTAGTTATTAAAAAATAGCCAAATAGAGGAAAGAATAAAAGTTAGACCAAGTGTCTTCTTCTTCTTGTGTTGAACATCTTCTCTAGATCTCTTTCCCATAACAACTGGTGACGGTTGAAGTCTTTCTGTGACAGGAGAGTGCTGATGGTCCCTTTGCTGCCTAGGTGACTCCTCTGAGCAAAGGCTTTCTTTAAATGCACAGGCCCATAGAATAATGTGGTGAGTAGCAGCCACAATGGTCTTATCTGCTAATACCATTTAAAAGGACCAAGGAAAGCACATAATAACTCACGCCCAGCTTGATTAAAAAATCTTGACCACTAAGCACTCTGAGTTTTCAGAATGATACATCATAGACCTATGGTATTCTATTTTTAGATGTGCAGCATTATCAATTTTTACCTCCACAGAAATTTTGTCATTATTTCACTCTGATTTTCTGCCCACTCTCTAAAGTCTGTATGATTTAGGTTTTGAAGTGAAAAGCTACTTAGCTGTTAAAGCCTTTCATGCCATTGATGCAGCCCTTCCCACATTAAAGAAACATGAGTCACACCAGCCTCTGCATGGGGAGCAGCTGTAGAGTGGCATGAACGACACAATTTCTCCACTTCCTCAGAGTCAGCTCAATTAATCTAAGGAAGAATTGTATCTTCTATTTCCATAGGACAAGGTTGTGCTATTGTTATTCCTGTATTTATGCAAAAATGCAAAGGAGAAATCATCATAGGAGCAAAAGCGGAAAGCCAGCTTTCTTCAGTTGTTTGTTCAATTTTGACTTGTAATTTGAACTCATGAAGATTTATGTGTTCTTCAAATTTTTAAACACCATAGAGGGAACAATAAGGGTCACCTTTTTTTCAGACTACAAGTAGATGTGGCAATGTGGCCGTATTTATACACTGATCATAGTGGCAGCAATAGCCCAACATACCCTGTATGCACAACTCTGATCCTGCTGTTGAAAGATATCAAAAGTCAATGTGATCAATATCATTGAGCAAGGTGCCTACCAAATTTATCCTGCTCAATTTCCTTATCTTTCAACCATCACCCCTTCCCTTTCAAGATTGTTATGACCACTAATTAGTGTACTTATTGACAAAAAAACTTTATGACTATCTCATATGCAAAGAATTAACAGATATAATCTCTACCTTCCAGGAATTGAGGAAGGAGCTTACCAGAAAGGTAGTTATTGGAAGTTTTTATGGGAAATATATGAAGAACATTGAATCCTTACTGGGCCTCTAGAGGGGTGGGATTGAGGACATGACTCAAGAGCTGTGTCTTGAAGAATGAATAAGAAAAGAGCTATCTGGGTAAAGCATGCCACATGCACACAAACAAGTGAGAACATATGTTTTATATTTTTGTATTTGCAAACAGTTCTGTATATGTAAAGTATTGGAGAATGATTTAAGACATTGGAAACATTAGATCACACCTAGATTTTCATGCTACCTTACTGAATTTGGATTTCCACTAGAAAGCCATGGGGAAACATTGAAGAATTTTAAGTAACATACCAAAAAAAAATCAGATTTGTGTTTTAGAAAGAATCACTGCAGGCCATGCTAAGACACACTAAAGTAAGTGAAACCACTGCAATGAGCATAAAGCATTGTACCTTAGATGTCAAATAAATCACACTAGAAATGTCTGGCAGCCCAGAGACATAGCTTCTCATTTCTAGAGCTCATTTTGTAATTCATTAAAGACAACATCCAAAACATTAGCATGAACTTTCTGCTTCAGTATTTTCATTCCTGCTGGGCATCTTTTGGGAAGAGAACATTCTCTCATGACAAACCTGACCTAAATGAACAGAGGAGGCATTTTCACCCAGTGAACATCCATTTTTTCTTTGTATTAACTATGCTTCTTGCTGTAGTCCAAGTGCATTTGGCGTTCCTCACTCAGACACACTGAGCATTGACTGAGCCCTTCTGCCAGAATATTCTTTTAGGCATTATTTGTGTTTCAGCAACCCACAGCTCTAATACATTGCTTCACGTAGAGCTTTTGTGGGGCTCTACAAATAGGTTTTTTTTTTTTTTTTTTTTTTTTGGTTGCTGGGTGACCCACTTTCACTTTGATAGTCACCAGCCAGATCCATGACCTACCCAGCTAATGATGCCCTTGATGGTTTTTCTATCTAGGTGTTCTGATTGCAATCAACATCACCATTGCTGGAGAGCCAGCCTTGAATTTAATCTCTGCGGAGCTCATGTAGTGGCGTTATTGAAAGTCATCAGATTCTAGATGGTACATCTGTGACACCTCCAGAGCTATTTCCAGTCTTAGAAGACTTAGACAATTGGTAAGGCTAAGAAAAAATAATGATGCCTGCTATAGTTTGAATACGTCCACTCCAAAATTGAGTTGCTTCCAATGTATTGATATTGGAAGGTGGGGCTTTAAAACAGTGAGTAGGCGATGAGAACTCCTCATTTTTTGATGGGCTTACTAAGAGAGTTTGTCTTCTCTTGTTTCTGCCTTCTGCTCTGTGCCATAACAAGTCCCTCACAAATGACAGTCCCTTGGCCTTCTTGTGCTCCAGAATGTGAAAAGTAAATTTGTATTTTATAAGTTGCCCAGTTTGTGCTATCTCATTAAAAAGTAAAAAGGGATTAAGGCAGAAATTGGTACCAGGGGGTAGGGATTCTATAGCAAATAACTGAAAGTGAGTAATTATTCTGGGACTGACAATTGAGTGGAGGCTGGCATGATTTTAAAATGGATACTGGAAAAAACCTGGATCTCTATGAATGGAACACTAACAGCAACTCTAGTAGTGCTCAGGAGAGAGGGGAGGTGGGGAAAGCCTGAATCTTCTAAATATTAAGTATGATGTTAAGTGTTCATTATGAAAATGCTGGTAGAAGCTTTGCACAGTGACAATATCGTAGCCAATGAGGTTTATCTGAGGCGCGATTATTGCTATTTGAAAATACTGGTAGAAATCGGAACAGTAAAGACTATCCTGATAGATCTCAGTCAAAAATGAAGAATAGGGTATTGGAAAAAATCACAGACGGGTCATACTTGTTATGCAATGGCATGGAACTTGGGTGAGTTTTGTCTGTGTCTTAAAAACATTTTGAATGGCAGAATTTTAGAGCAATGAGCTAGAATATTTTGCAGATGCAATCACTGAAGAACAGACTGTTAAAGGTTTTATATGTCTTTTTTAACTACTTGTAGTAAAATGTGAGAGGAGAAATGATTTAAAAACAAACTGTAATTAAAAGCAAAGGAATTTTATGTAAATGCTTTGAAAATTATTAGTCTGCCAATGTAAAGAATGGACAGAAGGCATTTAGGAGAGAAACCTAGGGGTGAGGAAGCTACCACTTGGTAAGGAAAGCACTCTAGGTAGAAGGAAGCTGGTGCCACTTCTCTAAAGAACAGGAGAATGACAGTTGAGAAAGCTCAGGGATTCGTGAGGCTTCCTCTCCCATCACAGGCCCAGAGTATTGGGGACTTGTGGACGGAGCAGTTTCAGGCTTACATCTCAGGGCTACCTTGAGTCTCTACTCCTGCATTCTGGTGTAAAAATCCTTGTCCATTCCAATCATGGCTCAAATGGGCCTAGGTATTACTCAGACCAGTCCTCCAGAAGGTGCAGATGGTAAATCTTGGTGCTAATTTTTAGGTGAGCAGAGTAGAAGAGTTATAAATATATGTGTGATTTCCTATACCTAGATTTCAAAAGGACCTGTGCAGAGATGGCCAATGGGGAACAGCCCCTGTAGAAGACCCTTGCTTGGGAATGGATGGTAGTGTTATCATGTCGGCACGACCATCCTATAAGCTCCAGGTGTATAGAGAAACTATGTGCAGGGTGAGCCTGGAAGAGCCACAGGCATAATATAATTTTAATGTGTGAAAGCTGAAATGTGGGCTGTGATCAGCGAAGCCACTGGGGCAGGGCTTCCTGAAATTTGGAGCATCTCCCTTGCCCCGCTAGATCCAGAGACAGGACCCAAAGTCAAAGAAGAATGTTTTCCAATGTCAAGATTTAAGGTTGTTTGCCCTGTTGAGATTTGCACTAATCTGCTGAACTATTGGCCCTTTCCTCTTTTCTTTTGCTCCTTTCAGAGTGGAAATGCCCATGCTACGCCTATCTCAATGTTGTGTTTCAGAAATTCAGATAATTTGTTGGATTTCACAGGCTTATAGTTGGAGAGAAATTTGCCTTAGGACAAATCGTGCCTTGAGTTTCACTCATTGTTGGATTTCACAGGCTTATAGTTGGAGAGAAATTTGCCTTAGGACAAATCGTGCCTTGAGTTTCACTCATATCTATAACTGAGATGAGATGTTAAACTTCAGCTTCGAAGTTGATGTTGAAAGGAGTTAAGAATTTTGGAGACAATCAGGATGAAATGAGTATGTTTTGTTTGAAAGAAGAACATGAATTTCAGGGACAGTGGGGGAAAACATTTTGAAAGTCTTCACTTAAAAATTTAGGCTGCACTGTGAGAGCACTAAGTGGTGATTCCTTTTAGAAATTTTTAGGTAATAAGTTTTACCCCTTGTCAATGGGCCTAAATGCAAGTGCAAAAGAGTTTGAGGATGGGGCGGGGGGGGGGCGTGGAATTCGTCTTTTCTTGCCTTCCTAACTTCTGCTGCTTGAGAACTTATCAGGAAGGCCCTTGCCAGATGTTGGCACCTTGATACTGGACTTTCTACTCTCTAAAACTGTGAGAAATATATGTTTTCTATAAATCTCCCATTCTGTAGAATTTTTTTATAGTAGCATAGAATGCTTTAAGAATTCTTTTCTATCTTTTAAATGGTTGATTCCTAAATATCAAACATCTATTCGCATTCCTTATAACATAAAGATTGTTTGAATAACCTTTACACATTTAATAAAAGAGACAATTGGTAGAGCATGTTTACTTGTTCCCAACACAAGCTTATATTGCATTGTTTTGGGCAATGTCGTTGCTAATTGCTACTTATAGGTGTAATTACTAATCTAATCTCCAAACTGTCAATCATGATATACTGGAGTAAAACAAAGCCATCCAATTGTTTCAATGACATAATTTCAACACGTGATAGGTAAGTCCAGGTATATGCCAGTGGTTTCTAGGACACGTCAGTGCTAAAACAAGACACTAAAAAAAGTAAGTAAATTGTGTTAGTAATACTATATTAAAACTGTTGCCAAGTAAAATTCGTTATAGTGTGTAGTTACAATGTGTCACTCAAAATACAAGCTTCAACAGTACAACATCCAGCAATACTGGTCAAACAAACTTTGTAGTGTTTTGCCTGTTCTGCTAATTTTCCAGTGATAGAGATCAAACTGAGGGCCTTAACATTGAGTTGTATCTCAAGTTCATTTTTTATTTTTGATTTCAAGATGGGATCTTTCTAGATTATTAAATTGCCAGGGGGGCATCAAACTTGCAGTTCTTCTGCCTCAGCCTCTCAATGTGGTATGATTATTTCTAGTCTATCTTGAGGTGGAATTTTCTGGGGTGTGTATTAATAGATCCCGTCCATGTGACATGAAGCTTCTGTTTAGAAGGCTGCCTATGACTAATATTCTAAGGGTATGAAGAGTTAACTCTATGGAATTATGTCTACAACATCATTGGAAAATTTAAAATTTTCAATGTTTTGCTTACTATACAGAAAAGAGAAAATTAGTACACTTGGTACTTTACCTGTTAAACAAACTGTAAGTAACGTGT
Organism: Ctenodactylus gundi; assembly: GCA_004027205.1. Taxonomy (NCBI): domain Eukaryota; kingdom Metazoa; phylum Chordata; class Mammalia; order Rodentia; family Ctenodactylidae; genus Ctenodactylus; species Ctenodactylus gundi. The sequence continues at coordinate 527,680 of PVKB01000912.1, forward strand.
TTGGATAAAAAGGGGGTATACAATTCAACAGCTCAAAAAGAAAAGAGAAAACTGCTTTTAAACTATCAAACTATGAAAACACATGAGAATAATTCCAGAGACGTATAAATATATTATGAAAAATACAAGTATTTAGTGAGTTACATGAAAGTACAGTGGAAGGAGAATAGACTACTCATTCACGAAAGGAAAACAAATGCCTGAGTTGGATCTTCCTTACAAGTTAGATTAATAAAATTATCATCAAAATCTTAATGGGATTAAACTACAGTATTATAAAAGCTGGTTTTATAAGAATTATTGGTACACACTTGAAAGAGAGATGAAGAAGGATTTGCTGTACTAGATTTTCTAGTACACACACCCACATACATGCAGATAAAGATGACACACAGGTTCACTCTACATTGAGGAACATGTATTTTATTGGAAGCTCAATAAACTCATTAGTTAAATTCCATGTTCTTTGGCTCTTTTAGAGGAGGGGCCATTGTTACTAAAAACAAACCTTTCTAGTTGATTTTAGAATGTGGAAAAGAGAAAGCTGGTCATGTAATGTTGCTTTTTAGTTTATGTACAAAATTGTTCAAAAAGAATTGATATGGGGCTTCCAGTCAAGATGGCAACTGAGTAACAGCACTACACAATGTCTCCTCATCAACTCACTTAAAAAGTCAAGAAGAAAATTAGAAAAAGCAGGCTTGGTGTAGCTAGGAAAGAGAGGAGCATCACCCAAAACTGAAAGGCAACCAGCGGAAGGCCAGAAACTCCGAAGGATCATCGAAACCGGAGGTGGGGAAAAAATTCCGTGGTCCGGGAAGCCACCGCAGCGGGCTCCAAATGGCAGGCAGCTGCAGACGGAGGAAAGCACAAGGGGACCTGAACATCTGACAAAGCGGAGCTGGGAGAGGACAGAGCTGGGAGAGGACGGAGCACACAACAACGGAGAGGAGGCTGCGGGCAGGTCTGAAACCCTGAAGCCACATCAGATGAGGAGGAAAGAAGCAGCCAAATTGGTGCAGCCCTGTGCTGCCGGCGTCCACAGATTACAAACAAGGTCTGGAGGTCAGAACTTCAGCCCGAGGTAAGCGCGGACCCGGATAAGTGGGAATTATTGGCAGCGGATGGCCCCAGCCTCAGAAGCACCAACCCGCAGGTGTGTGTAATACAAACGCAGCGTGTGCTCCCCCTAGAAAAGGCCCCGGGATCCTAGATCAGAAATGGGGCTCAACAGCCATGGCAGGCAGCGACGTCAGCAGGAGCCATTTTCTTCCCTGCACACCAGAGACAGTCAGAGGTAGCAGAACCATGGGGAAACGTGGTAACAAATCTTACACAAAAAGATCTGACTCCCCAGGGGATTGTACAAGGGGTGCCAAAATTGCAGAACTCAAAAACAGATGGGCAAGAATGATGGTGACTTCTGGGCCCAGATAGCCAGTGAATTAAAGCAGGAATTAAAGCAGGAAGCAAAGCAGGAAGCAAACCAGGAAATAGAACAGACAGAGCAAGAGCTACAAGAACACTTAGCTAAGCAAAACGCAAGCCTTGAAAAGAAATTACAGGAGACCAAAGAAGAAATGGGGAAGCACGATCACAAATCTCCTACAAAAAGACTTGAAACCCCAGGAGATGATATCAGGGTAAATAAAGATGAATATGGCAAAAATGATGGCGATTTCTGGGCCCAGAAATTCAATGAATTAAAGCAGGAATTAAAGCAGGAAATAAAACAGAGAGCAGAAAAGCTACACCAATACATAGATAAGCAAAAAGAAAGCCTTGAAAAGCAACTAGAGGAGACCAGAGAAGACATATACCAGAAGATAATGAAGACAAAAGAGGAAATTAGAGAAGAACACAACAGAGATATAGAAAAATTAAATGCAGATATTCAGGAAATGAAAAACATACAGGTAATAATAAGCAACCACTTTAAACAACTTCAGGATAGAATGTCAGACCTAGAAAATAAAGTGACTAAGCTGCAACATACAGGCCATGAAGAACACAAAGCAAATAAAGTGTATCATTGCAACGACTGATAGACGATTCAAGGAGAAAAAAAACCTCAGAATTATGGGAATCGAGGAGAAGACTGAGGACAAAACAAAAGGCTTAAAGGACATGTTTAATGAAATAATGGAAGAAAATTTCCCAAATCTAAGAAGAGAAATGAACATGGAACTTTTGCAGGCATATAGAACACCAAACAACTTTGATCAAAGAGATCCTCATCACAACACATCATAATTAAAATTCTAGAAACCCAACACAAAGAGAAAATACTAAAAGCGGTAAGAGAAAAACAGAAGGTGACCTACAAAGATAAGCCCATCAGGGTAATGGCAGATTTTTCAATCCAAACTCTAAAAGCAAGGAGATCTTGGAGCAATGTCATCCAAGCACTAAAAGAACATAAATGCCAACCAAGACTGCTATATCCAGCAAAATTATCTTTTAATTTAAAGGGAGAACTTAAAACTTTCCATGACAGAGACAGCTTAAAGGAATTTGCAGCCACTGAGCCAGTATTGCAGAAAATACTTAAAGGAAACTTAGAAAGTGAAAGGGAGACCAGCGACACCAATGACCCCAGAGAAGAAGTAACAATAGATAGAGGAGAATGAGCTGAGAAAAAAGTAGGTTAGTAATCAGTGAAATATGAGTAAATAAGATATGAAAATTAGGAAATTCTAAAATAACTAGATTTGCCTTCATGTCTATCCCTTTAAGTATATTTATGTGGTATAGATTTGACTTCATTTAATGTAGCAATGTGATATAGTTTTAACTTTGTATTGTTGTAGCAATTCACTTATCAGGTCACTAATGAAAGTTTATCCTAAGGAAACTGATTGATGTAAAGATAGCCTTGTGAATGTACAAATATGCACCTGCCAGTATTCAGCTAAGGCAATTGAATTTTATGTATTTATTTATTTATTTTTCTCTTTCCCAAATTAACTAGTCTTGTGAACTGGAGGGTAAGGCCAGGTTTAATAATAACAACAAAGATATAGGAAAATATGGGAAAAAAAACTTTTGGTGAATATCCCAATAAAGGGATTGGTTGGATTCAGAGAAGAGGCATCAAGATTTAACTACAGAGAACCCAGTCGAGGAACAGGAACATGAGGTAGAATAGTGACTTAAGTGAAATGACTTAGGTGCAGAAGATTTATATGTTAAACACTGTATGGTTTCTCTGACTTGGAAAACCCAGAACACAGACACTCTTTGGAACCATACGAAGTGATAGCCGGAGCCGGGGGAAGGGACAGGGAGGGGATGGGAGGGTAGAAAAGGGGAAGGGATTGTAAAGTCGATGTGATACATAGAAGTACGAAACATTCATTTTAAATGCTATGTATTATATTAGTATATTAATAAAAATAGTGGGGGAAAAAAGAATCAATATGTGTCAGTGTAGTTTGTGAGACACACAAAAACGCTGCAGTTTGGAAAACATACCCGCAGATTATTTTGTACCCTGTTCCAATCTTGTAAGATTAGGAAAGCAATGGATCAAATTACAGCTGATATTTCAGGTCATGCAGTGACATCTAGTGTGTGCAGAGGAGACGGTACTCAGGATTCACATGTTCACCTATTTTTAAAAGATCTCTCTCCCTTCTCTCTCTCTCTCTCACACACACACATTTAAGAGCTTAAAACTACTTGTCATAAATAATTTAAAATATAATATTAATGCACAGACTAATGGAATCTTGGAAAATATTTTAAGACATTTTGGAAATAAGTTGACTTTGAGTAAATGGAACTTTTGGTAAAAGTATTTTGAAAACACTCCTACAGTTTCTTCCACATAGATAGGTACTATAAAATTCTGACATTCAGCATGTAACTCTGTGTGTGTGTGTGTGTGTGTGTGTGTGTGTGTGTGTGTGTGTGCTTGTATACATAATTATGCAATTTCACAATGGTTTCACAATGGTTTAAGATACAGCTTTATAATAGCTTTAAAAAGTTTCATCCGAATTTCATCTTCCCACTCAAATCAAAGGGTGATTTTTAAAAAGTGCAAAAGTAAATGTTTTGAAGTATATGTTACTTTCAAAAGCCTTTGTGGTCTGTTGACATTTTGTCATTTATAGTACCATCCCGTGGCTTCCCAAGCTGGATTCATTATTTGACAGGTGACTACTGAGTATGCAGGACATGCCAGGAACAATCCCATACCTAAATGAAGACCCTGCTTTTGAGGAGCACACATTTTACACAGGAGATGAATACATACACACACACACACATATATATATATATATATAGAAAAATATGGTTGATAACAAGTGTAGATTGAAGCCATGTTCTTTTGTAAAGGGCGATTTGATGAAGAGATGGCATCTGAGTGAGTCAGGGAAGATATTAGGGAGAAGAATGTTCCAGGATATAGAACACTGAGTAAGTACATAGTCAAGTTGTCCCTGGCAGAGTTCAATGCCTAATATCTGGTATGTTCAGAGAGGGAGAGGAAGGGGGGCAGCTCTCTCTCACCTCCCCCACAGAGATGTTTGGATTAGTCCATTTAAGGCCTGGGGATCCTTGTAGCTTTAAATCCGACCAAGAGATTGTTATGTGCAGACAGAATTCAGAAGCACTTGCTGTAGACACGCGAAGAAGAAGACTGTATCAGCAAAAGCCAGAGACATAGTGATTGGCACGTAAGAAGCACACAAGAATCACATCGCAGATTTCAATCAGAGAAAAAAAGTGGAGACGGCAAGAACATGTTTACCCAGAGGTCTGTCCTTCTTGGGAGCATGGCGGTGAGTGAAAGGTGGAATAGATGTGCACTTGATGGAGGAGGATTTTTAAAAAATGGATCCTTGTCTTTTGATAGGAGCTATTAAAGTGTATTTGTATGGCCATGGGAATGATCCAGCAGAAGAGGAGAATTTTGGGGAGAACATCCACAAGAATAGTGGAAGGGTGGGAAGCCATCGTCACAATTAAGAGAGCTGCCATGGATGGAGCCCAAGCAAATCATCCACAACTAGGAGCAGGGAAGACAGAATATAGGTCTCTGGGCTCGGGCAAACACCAAGAGACAGCTGAATATTTTAAATTACTTTTGTGTTATTTTGTCCAAATTAAACAGAAATCCAAGGATGAGAAAGCACTAAAGGAATGAAAAAATAATTTCAAGAGAATCTGAAAATGAATGGGCCAAATAGTGACTAAGAACTCAGTGGTCATCAAGTTACACTTACGGCAGTTAGCCAGACTCACCTGAGTGAGCACAGCTTCAGGATGAGCAAAGTGAATAAACAAGTAAACTCACGTTGCCAGGGTTGAGTAGTTACCAAATTACTGCAATACAGGAAATAAAAACAGGAATGTTCTGGGTGGATACAAAGAAGTGCTTACAATTATTAAACACATAACATTAGTAAGAGAAAACTGAAGAGGAAGGAGATGAGGGGCAAGAACCGGTGGTCAAAGGAGATAACTCAGATCTAAGTCAAGCTGCAGAGTGTTTGGAATGTGGACTCCATCCGTTGGGGAGATGAAGAGTTGAGGTCAGAGAGGAGAAGGCCTGAAGCTGAGAGTATAGAGTTAGCGCAGTTTCTGTGGCTGTGGCCATGGGTGTGGGAACCTGAGGAATGAGAGGAGCCACATGATTGGAGGTGTTGGGGGGACTGAACTGAGACTGGAATGTTGGAAGGCCTATCTGAAACCACCACGATCCATGGATGGGGAAGTTTTGGAGAATGCCAATGCTCCAGGCCCAGCCTATAAAGGAAAAGGGTGACCTGATAGCCTATAGTTAACTGTCATAAAACTATATATATATATATATATATATATATATATATATATATATATATATATATATAGTAAGCCATGTAGATTTCAAGACAGGATGTTCAAAGGAGAGTAATTTGTTCAGATGGAATAATGAGGGGCACGAATAGTGACCCTGTCACCTCCAGGCAAAAGAAACATTTGCAGAGGGGAAAACTGTCTTGGTTACTTTTTCATTGCTGTGACTCAGTTCCTGAAATCTACAACTTAAGAGAGAAAGAACTTACTTTTAGCTCACAATTTCAGAAAGTCTCACACAGCCCACTCAAGGGTGGGCAGAAAAAGAAGAAAGCCAGTCCGGGCATTACAGACTCGAAGCCAGCTCAGAGAGGAAAGGGCAGAGTTGCCTTCCAGTTACCGCCCTTTCTATGCTAAACCCCAGTGTTCCATGCCCGCTGACCCGGCCCATTTTACAACATCCAGATACGAGAGCTTTCTGGGGACAAACCAAGACAAAAACGAGATCATTTGATAAAGCTACAAACTTGTGTACAGGGAGAGAATAAAAGCAACATTTTAAAATTAACTGCCAGCTGCAGCAGCTATGATGTTTAGGAGCGTAAGGTCTGGTACATCACTGCTTGGATTCCAGGCATAATCCCTTACTAAACAAGCCTCGAGCCTTGTGACGTTAATGCTTGTGCCGTATCTTCCTTGAAACTGGGAGGATAGGAATGCATGTCTTATGGGCTATATTCCAGAATAAATGAGCTAATACAGGTTAAATCTCTTAGGATAACACCTGGTATAACTTAAGAGACTGCTGGCAGCAAATGTTAGCTATGGTGGTAATCATTACTCATTTTTAATTTGCCTTTGAGGGGTGAAAAAGAGTGTATTATTATTGCTATTATTATTATTCATTTTTAATTTGTCCCTGGGGAGAAGAAAACAGATGCTTGGCAAAAAAAAAAAAAAAAAAAAAATAGTAAGAGAGTATTCTGTCCAGCTGAGTTTACTTGTATTTGTTTGAACATTTGGTCTCCATATGATATATATTAGACTCCTGTGGCATCTAGCCTCTGGAATATTAATTAATAATTCTCAGCATATGTTATTTTTAAATTAAAAATTAAGCCTTCTGAGAAAAGAAATTCAAGATAAGGGTTAGCAGCTGTCGGATGCCTGAGCCCAAACAATACAGAATTTTAGACATTATGATAAATAAATGCTCTTTGAGGTCACACTCACAGAAATAAATAATTGGAAAATAAATTTTCATTTCTAATGTTTCAAGATCTCTCATTCTTTTTGGGGGAAGTAGTATTCTTGTAGGCAACTTATTCCTGGGTGTTTTCAATTTCTAATTTGAGAATCTCTAAATCTCGTTTAGTAACTTTTATAAGTTTCTATGTATTGAAATTGCTGCTGTTGTGAAACTTAGTTTTGTCGTCCTGTGTAGGGAATTTTATTTTCCATAATGTCTTTCTGTGCTTCTTGCCTTTCTCGTATCTCTGAACAAATCAATCAAATTCTTATGCTTATGTGAATATGATGCATTCAAATTTTATTCATCTGATGGTTATGGCTGAATTACTGGCTCACACTTCTGATTTCTCCTTGTTGACATCTGTATCTACCTCTTGAATAAGAAAATCTGACAAAAATTTTGCTTATGTCTGGTCATTATCTTCTGTCTTCTTTTCTCAGTCTGTGTTGAGTTCTTGGTATGTTATTGTATTTTTCCATTCCCTCGGGCTAGCCCTTTGGGGGCAATACCTGGCCTGGCCTTGGCCTAGCCCTTTGGGGGGCTAGCCCTGCCCTCGGCCTAGACTTGGGGGTTAAGCCTTGACCTAGCCCTGGGGGCCTAGCATTGGACTGCACCTGGCCTAGCCTTTGGGGGGCTAGCCCAGGCGTGCAAATCGCAAATCCCAGCACTCTGGGAGGCTGAGCCCGGAGGATTGCAAGTTTTAGCCCAGCCTGGACAATTTACCAACTTAGTGAGACCCTGTCTCAAAATAAAGAAATAAATATCTTTAAAAAACCAACTTGCAGAATTTCTCAGAGCCTTAATGTGCTCAGTAGCGTTAAAGCTGACGGGCAAGCCAAGGAAAGAGTATCAATATGACATTTCTCCAACTTTGCAGTGTTCTGTGGTTCGTTGTAGGGGATGACTGGTACTGCCCATTATAAAGGGCATGGCTTTATGAAATTTTCTCTCTATTTCCAAGCTTCTTGTGAGGAGGGCAGTTTTTCCAGCAAACACTCGTCTCCAACCTTTTGACCCCAGGGCCACCTGTAGTTAAGACCAGGGGGTGGGGGAGAGGTGTCCTTGCTGCGGCCTGGGAAAGGGACACTTACTGCTTGTGCCCAGGAGAAAGCTGGTTTTCTGTGTATGGATGGCACAGGGCCAAGGCGCTGTGGGAGATCTGGGTTGGTAGATGCCTGACAGAGGTGGGCAGGGTAACCTGATGGCTCGATGGCCAGTCTGTGGGGCAGGAGGGGCTGGCACTCCAGGAGTTGATAAACCATAGAAATTATGAGAGCACTACAACCTGGGCTGCCCTCTCCTGCAGCTACACCTGTAAATACTTATAAAATAGTCATAGATTTAAGAGATTGTTTTTATACAATTCCCTTACATAAGGATGATTGTAAACATTTTGCCTTTAGTGTTCCGTCTATAAATTATCAGCAACCAATGAAAAGGTATCAATGGAGAGTTTTACCCCGGGGCATAACAAACAGTCCTACACTATGCCAAATATTTGTGGCTTCAGCTATTGAGCTTATTCGAGATTGTTATTCCCATATTACTATTATTCACTATATGGATGATATTTTATTGGCTTCTAAATCGGAGCCCGATTTGTTATAAGTTTATGGTGCAATACAAGACTATCTAGATGTGGCCTTATTATAGCCCAAGAAAAAAAATCAATGTTGTTCACCTTATCAATACTTAGGACATCTCCTCTGCCACAATTAAGTCTCAAAATATACAATTGCATATGAATAATTTTAAAACTTTAAATAATTTTCAAAAATTATTAGGAAACATTAATTGGCTGCCTCCTTATTTAAAATTAACCACGAGTGATTTTTTTTTTTTTTTTTGAGACAGGGTCTCACTCTGTAGTTCAGGCTGGTCCTGAACTAACTATGGAGTCCAGGCTGGCCTTGGACTCAGGGCAATCCTCCTGCCTCAGCATCTGGAGTGCTGGGATTACAAGCACTCACCACCACGCACAATTTATGTGGTGCTGGAAAATAGGAACTTGGGTACTTAGTATTTGAGTTAGCGCTTGTTAAGCAAATGCTTTGACCGCTGAACCATTCCTCCAGCACCCACTGGGAGTGATCTTAAGCCTTGTTCACTCTCCTTTAAGGATCTTCCAGCCCTAATTCCCCTCGATCTCAAACTGGTGAGGCACAACAGGCTCTAGCAGAGGTAGAAGGAGCTATTGAGCAACAAACCATTACCTATATTGATTATTCCAAACCTTGGGGTGTTTGTGTTTTACCCACTACACATACACCCACGTGGTAGGGGACACAGCAAAATCTGCTGAGCCAGGTAAAGCCATCTGCCAGGCGGGGACCAGAGACAAGCAGTGGCTTTTGCCCAGAACAGCTCCTGCTGCTCCAGAGCACTAGAGAGGTGGCCGCCCTTCGCCTAGAGGTGCCAGGACCGCGTGTCCGCTCTGCCCCTACTGCGTCTCTATGGCAGCCCTTCGGCTGAACGGGTCGCGCTAGCGCTGACGCTGACGACGGCGGTAGCGGAGCTGCCGTTGCCCCACGGTCTCAAGAAGACAGTCCGGTGGAGGACAGTCTGGCTTTGTTCCGTAGGCGCTGGGGACTCGAGAGCAGTGAGTGTCGCGCGGCGCAGGGGAGACTGAACAGCGATGCCGGGCCTGAACGCCGGAAGAGGATGGCAGGGTTGGATCTCAGGAGTCCCTGGACCCCCCTGGATTTGGGGGAGCCTTGGCGGAGTGACAGAAGGGGGTGTGACGGCTGAAAAGCCGCCTTAGAGAAGGTTAACGGGATTTGAAAAGAGGGATCCCCAGGAGCCACTTTGAGGGCAGTTACCCAGTTTTCCAAGAGATTGGAGCTTAGGGGATTTGTGTGGCACGGGAAGGGCTCTGAAGGGGATGCCTTGAAGGGTTGTTGAGCGGGTGACAGGCTTGGGAGAAAGAGAGATAGGGTGAGGGCAAATAGTGTTGGAGATGGGAGCGCAAGACTACCCAAGGAGGGAGCGGGGAGACACTGGGCCATTAGAAAGTGATTTGACCCTAAGTAGTTGGTAAGTAATTGTTTGCCCAGACGACAGGCGGGTGATTGGTTGTGGGGAACCCTCAGGATGAGCGGTATCATGCAGAAGTGAGAGGAAGAACGTTTTGGGAACACTTTATATCTGGGTTCCTCTGTAAACAAACCCCATACTGGTAGAGAATCCTGTACCTGCACTTTGAAGACCTCCTACTTGGTAACAACTCTATACTTGCACAGTCGAGTTTCAGACTTAGATCGTGGACTTAAGATGATTTCAATAATTGCCTTTTTTTGGTACTGGACATGGAGCTCAGAGCATTCACACTGAGCTATATCCCTAGCCCCTTTTTTTTTTTTTTTTTTGAGGTAGGATCTCACAAAGTTGCTAAGTTGACCAGGCTGGGTTTGAAATGATGATCCTCCTGCTTGCACCTACCATTGTGTGCTAGGATTATAGGTCTGTGCCACCCAACCAGCTGATAATTATGTCCTTCTTCTTCCTCCTCTTCTTTTCTTCCTTCTTCTTTCTTTTTGTTCATAGAGTCTTGCTGTGTAGTCCAGGTTGGTCCTAAATTGACTTTGTAGCCCGGGCTGGCCTCCAACTCACAGTAATCCTCCTGCCCCAGCCTTCTGAGTGCGAGAATTACCGACATGCACCACTGCGCCTAGTTATTAGATGGTGCTGGCATCAAAATGGGGCATTGCACTTCCTAGGCAATCGCTCTAATCACTGAGCTACACCTATAACATTTGTCTTCATACTTTTCTAAGAGCTGAAATGTTTAGCCATACCTGATGGCACAGGCCTGTAGTCACAGCCTGGGGGTTGAGGCTGGAGGATCACAAGTTTGATCCCAGCCTGGGCAATTTCATGATTAGGTGAGACTGTGTCACAAAATCAAAATTTAAAAAATATTTGAGTTCAACATTAGTACTACAAAAAAGAGCTAAAATTTATGTAGCATTTATTATGCATCAGAGAGTCTATAATTTTTTTGAGATAGGGTCTCGCTTTAGTCCAGGATGGTCCTGAACTCTCTATGTAGCCCAGGCTGGCCTTAACTGAGAGTAATTCTCCTACCTCAGCTTCCCAAGTACCGGGATTGTAGGTTTGCATCACTTGATATTCTAAATTCTTTACATTTATAAACTTATTTCGCTTTCCTTTATTATTTTGTTGCTTACTTTTTTCTTTTAAGCCAACAATGTTATGAAATTGAACTGTGTGCACTTATCACATTATTAGTGATGTTTAAGCTGTCTGTGATATATCGGAAACATTTAAGTCATAATACAGTTTAATTGTAGAATGACATTTTGCATTTTATTGTCGTTGGAATGCTGTATATGAGAGAGAACTACAAACTTTCCAAGAGTATGGAGATACAGGAGAAATCTGGTGAGTTATTAAAACTGTGATACAGGGCAGGAGGAATGGCACAGAGGTTAAATTGTTTGCCTTACAAGATCAAGACCCTGAGTTCAGTTCCCCTGCACCACATGAAAGCTGGGTGTGGTGCCGCACGCCTGTAATCCCAGAACTTGGGAGGCTGAGGCAGAAGAATTGCTGTGAATCCAAGGCCTGCCTGGGCTCCATCGTGAGTTCAGGAACAACCTGGGCCACAGAGTGAGATGCTGTCTCAAAAAGAAGGAAAGAAAGAAAGAAAGAAAGAAAGAAAGAAAGAAAGAAAGAAAGAAAGAAAGAAGAAAAGGAAAATGATGATACAGAAGATTGTATTGGATGTATGTGTGCACTCTATCAATAAGAAGCCTAAAAATCTTGAAATCTTGGGAACTTTGGGTTGAGTTGACTTAAGTGGCTAGAATTAAAATATCTCTGTGTCTTCTTTCTTAATGACCCACATTTAAATTAATCAGAATATTAGGAAATTATTTTCATTTTATAGGTTTTTGGGGTTTTTTTGAGACAGGATCGCATTCTATAATCCAGGCTGGCCTTGAGCTCATGTCAGTCCTCCTGCTTCGGCCTCCTGAGTGCTGGGATTACAGGCTTATACCACCATGCCCAGCTTATGTCATTTTTCAATAAGCAATACAATTTTTCCCACTATTTTTATTAATATGCAAATGTAATACATAGTATTTACAATGAATTTGGGTGCTTCGTACATCTATGTATCACAACAACTTAGCAATCCCTTCCCATCTTCTACCCTCCCACCCTCTCCCTGTCCTTTCCCCTGACTCCAGCTATCACTTCATATGGTTCCAAAGAATGTCTGTGTTCTGGGTTTTCCAAGTCCAAGAAACCATATGGTGTTTAACATAATAATCTTCCGCGCCTGGGTCATTTCACTCAAGTCACCACTATACCCCAGCTTCCTATTCCTCTAATGGGTTCGCAGTAGTCAAATCTTGATATCTCCTCTCTGAGTCCAACCAATCCCATCATTAGGATATTCACCAAAAGTTTTTTTTTCCCATATTTTCCTACATCTTCGTTGTTATTGTTAAATCTGGCCTTACCCACCAGTTCACACTTGAAAATAATTATAAGCATGTAGTTCAAAAGGATAGTTAATTTGGGAAAGAAGAAAAATTATAAATAAATAAATTTCAATTGCCTTAGCTGAATACTGGAAGGCACATATTTGTACATTCACAAGGTTATCTTTACATCAATCAGTTTCCTTAGGATAAACTTTCATTAGTGACCTAATAAGTGAATTGCTACAACAAAACAAAGCTAAAACTGTATCACATTGCTGCATTAAATGAAGTCAAATCTATACCACATAAATATACTTAAAAGGACAGACATGAAGGCAAATGTAGTTATTTCAGAATTTCCTAACTTTCATATCTTATTTACTCATATTTCACTGATTACTAACCTACTTTTTTTCTCAGCTCATTCTCCTCTACCTGTTGTCACTTTTTCTCTGGGGTCATTGGTGTCGCTGGTCTCCCTTTCACTGTCCAAGTTTCCTTTAAGTATTTTCTGCAATACTGGCTCAGTGGCTGCAAATTCCTTTAAGCTGTCTCTATCATGGAAAGTTTTAAGTTCTCCCTTTAAATTAAAAGATAATTTTGCTAGATATAGCAGTCTTGGCTGCCATTTATTTTTTTTAGTGCTTGGATGACATTGCTCCATGATCTCCTTGCTTTTAAAGTTTGGATTGAAAAATCTGCCATTATCCTGATGGGTTTATCTTTGTAGGTCACCTTCTGTTTTTCTCTTACCGCTTTTAGTATTTTCTCTTTGTGTTGGGTTTCTAGAATTTTAATTATGATGTGTCGTGATGAGGGTCTCTTCTGATCAAAGTTGTTTGGTGTTCTATATGCCTGCGAAAGTTCCATGTTCATTTCTTTTCTTAGATTTGGGAAATTTTCTTCCATTATTTTATTAAACATGTCCTTTAAGCCTTTTGTTTTGTCCTCAGTCTTCTCCTCGATTCCCATAATTCTGAGGTTATTTCTCTTTGAATTATCTATCAGTCGTTGAAATGATTCGCTTTCTTTATTTACTTTGTATTCTTAATGGCCTGTATGTTGCACCTTAGTCACTTTATTTTCTAGGTCTGACATACTATTCTGAAGTTGTTTAAAGTGGTTGCTTATTATTGCCTGTGTGTTTTTCATTTCCTGAATATCTGCATTCAGTTTTTCTATCTCTGTTATGTTGTTCTCTAATTTCTTCTTTTGTCTTCATTATCTTCTGGTATATGTCTTCTCTGGTCTCCTCTAGTTGCTTTTCAAGGCTTTCTTTTTGCTTATCTATGTATTGGTGTAGCTCTTCTGCTGTCTGTTTTATTTTCTGCTTTAATTCACTGAATTTCTGGGCCCAGAAGATGCCATCATTTTTGCCATATTCATCTTTATTTACCCTGATATCATCTCCTGGGGTTTCAGGTCTTTTTGTAGGAGATTTGTGACTGTAGTTCCCCATTTCTTCTTTGGTCTCCTGTAATTTCTTTTTAAGGCTTGCTTTTTGCCTACCTAAGTGTTTTTTTAGCTCTTGCACTGTCTGTTTTATTTCCTGCTTTCTTCCTAGTTTAATTCCTGCTTTAATTCACTGACTATCTGAGCCCAGAAGTTACCATCATTTTTGTCCTTTTCTTTGATTTCTGCAATTTCAGCACCCCTTGTACCCTCCCCTGGGAGTCAGATCTTTTTGTATAAGATTTGTTACCACATTTCCCCATGGTTCTGCTACCTCTGACTGTCTCTGGTGCGCAGGAAAGAGAATGGCTCCTGCTGACGTCACTGCCTACGATGGCTGTTGAGCCCCATTTCTGATCTGGGATCCCAGGGCCTTTTCTAGGGGGAGCGCACACTGCGTTTGTATTACACACACCCTCGGGTTGGTGCTTCTGAGGCTGGGGCCGCCCGCTGCCAATAATTCCCACTTATCCGGATCCATGCTTACCTCAGGCTGAAGTTTCTGACCTCTGGACCTTGTTTGTGATCTGTGGGTGCCAGCCGCTCGGGGCCACACCGAGTGGCCTGCTTCTGACCCTCCCACAGCCTCCTCTCCGTTGTTGTGTGCTCCGTCCTCTCTCAGCTCCATTCCATCAGACATTCAGGTCCCCGTGAGCTTTGCTCTGTCCTCAGCTGCCTGCGGCTCCAGCAGTTTGCAGCCAGCTGTGGCAGCTTTCTGGACTGCGGGGATTTTTTTTTCTCTCGGGTTTTGATGATCCTTCGGAGTTTCTGCCCTCCCACTGGTTGGCTTTTAGTTTCCGGGATGCGCCTCTCTTTCCTAGCTGCACCAAACACACTTTTTCTAACTATCTTCTTGACTTTTTAAGTGAGTTGATGAGGAGACATTGTGCAGTGCTGTTACTCAGCCACCATCTTGACCAGAACTGCCGCAATACAATTTTGAGTCATCAACGTGTACTGATATCTAAGACAGCCTTTGTTGGGGTAGTATTTTCAAATGGTAATGCTAAGGTAGGGAAATACTGATAAATAGCAGAAATAAATAACATACCTTATCTATTTCATTCTGTTTTTTGGTAATATTCTCTCATAAATAACCTTAGAGATAAAAACTTAAGTCAGGCTGTCCATCCTGCAGCCACTGTTTTTTTTTTTTTTTTAACATGTTATATGAAAGGGCAACCCGCCTTTGGATCCTCCTTCAGATCCTCCTTCGAGTTAGCAGAAGCTTTTCCTACTCTGCCCTTGATTCATAAACAAAGCACCTTCCTTGCCAAAAAAAAAAAGTTATAATGAAGCAAAAATTTTTTTCTTGTACAGGATATGGACCCAAGGCCTTCAACCTGAGCTATGTCTCAAGCCCATTTTTGAGTCTTTATTGTGGGATAGAATCTCACCATGTTCCCTGGGCTGGGTTCAAACTTGGAACCCTCCTGCCTCAGCTTCCCAGATTGATGGAATTATAGATATGTGCCACATATTAAGCAGAAAAAGATGTTTTATTAATTTTTTCCAGTCTTTCTCTGTCTTGAACTCATTATGTCTACCTCATTTCTCCCAAGTGCTGGGATTTCAGGTGTGCACCACCATGTCTAGGGACATGAACATTTTTTATTTATTTATTTTAAAGACAGGGTCTCTTTCTCTAGTCCAGGCTAGCCTTGGACCTGCCTCAGCCTCCCTAGTGCGGGAATTATAGGTATGTACCACCAGGCGTGGCTTTATGTGGTGCTGGCGAATCGAACTCAGGGCCTTGTGCTTGCTAGGCAAGCACTTTACCTCTGTGCCATCTCTCTAGCCCCACCTGTGTGCCATTTCTCCAGCCCTGACATGAACATTTTAAATGGAAGTTTTAGTACTTGCATACAGTAATTATATTGTATAGTTTATTTTGATGTGGCCTGTCACAACAAGGTCTCTTCACTTAAGAAGGGCAAAATGGGTGTGGCGGCATTCACATGACTATAATCCCAGCACTTGAGAGGCTTGAGCAGGAGGATTGCTCTGAGTTCGAGGCCAGCCTGAGCTGCGAAGTGAGTTCAGGACCAGTCTGGATTACAGAGTGAGAGGCTGTCTCAAAAAAAAAAAAAGGTAAAAAAAAAAACCGCCTGTGTCTTGCAGGTTGGACACAGCTGGCGTTAGCTGTTGCAAATACTGCTGCTCACTTTGGAAAAAACATAACTGGCCATAAACATCTTAAGTGGAATATAGTGGAAACTTCTGTTCTGTTATTGGTAACTGATTTTATTTCCAACAGGTTTGGGGAAGAAAGTGTGACCTGGCTAATAAGGTGGATGCAGAGGCACAGACTCCATTGGGTGCTTCATTGCTTGATATTGGAACTGGAAATGGCATTTTCCTGGTTGAACTGGTTGGTAGTTTTAATATTTATGTGCTTGAGCCAAATTTTTGAGCCAATTTTTTTATTTTTATTTTTTTTGAAATGAGGTCTCATTGCTTGTCCAGGCTGGTATTGAACTCACATAGCCCAGGTTGGCCTTGAACTCACAGCAGTCCTCCTGCTTCAGCTTTCTGAGTGCCATAATTATAGATGTGTGCTACTATGTCTGGCTAATCTTTGTGTGGTGCTGGGGGATCAATCCCAGGGCCTTGTATATATTAGACAAGTGCTTTAACCACTGAGCTATATCCCTAAATCCTCTTGAGCCAGATTTTAAATAAGATTTCTAAAACATCTTGCAGTTTAGGATAACCTTCTTAATATGAAGTATTGAAGTGGTTGTACTATGATAAATTGCAGGGTATAAAAGGGAGATTGCATAGATTATGAGAAAGCACTAAATGATGCAACTATCACATGGTTTCTCTGATTTGGGAAACCCAGAACACAGGCATTCTATAGAACCAAATGAATGTGCTAGTGGGAGTTAAGGGGGCCTAGGAAGGGTATTGGAGGGCCAAAAATAGGGAGAGAGAGGGATCACAATATTGATGTGATAAGGATATGCACAAAATACTCAAGTTCATTGTAAAAATTATGTATTGAATATATATATATATATATATATATATATATATATATATATATATATATTAATAAAATGGTGGGAAAAAAGAAGAAAAGAAAAGAAAAGAAAGAAAAAGCAAGCCAACCTCTTCTGCTCAACTCATTAAAATGTTCTGTTTTGTGATGGGATTATAGGCATGTACCACTACCCCTGGCTTAATGGGGTTCTGGGGAATCCAAGGGCTTGAGCTTGC
>PVKB01000913.1:0-16350 GCA_004027205.1 Ctenodactylus gundi
ATGGCTCAAGGGCCTGGACACAGGTGAATGAGACAGCACTACCAGACCAGCCCTCAGGTATTCTGAAAGGAAGAGCCAAGGGTGGGTGAGCCCAAACCCTCAGCCCAAGTCCTGGAGCAGCCTCACTGTGCCATGTGATTTTAAGGCCCTGGATGAGGGCATCCTCACCCCTTCTTGGCCCTCTCTTCTCTTGCCATTGCCCCATGGCAGGGTGATAAAAGAGTTAGTGCTAATGGAGGTGCCTGAGATGCTATCATCTGTCATTGGCAGTGACTATACTTCAGGACTGATTAGTGTAAAATCTATAATACAAGTAAAATGCCACCTTCGGCCCTGTTCAGAGGAAGGACCAGGACTTAGAAGGTGGGACATTTCATTTGAGTTGGGTTTTAAAGGGTGAGAGCCCTGTTACCTGACCTGAACTTTGGGGAAAACATTTGGAGTGAGATGGAGGTGGCTGGCTGAGCTCTGGAGGACACAGAGTCGACCACCTTGCCAGTGCTGCCAGGGGTCTAGTTCTCATCATTGAAACCAAAGTCAGAAGAGCTCACAGCCCGTCATCCTCCCTGCTCTGCGTCTCCCACCCTCCTGTAGGAGTCTTAGTTCTCTCTCTAATTGCCTAGAGGTAGAATCCATTCAGTTCTGTCCTTCTAAAAACTCTCAGAGGTAGCATATTTTTTCTCTAAATGCAGATATTCTTTTAAGGGATTGTGTCTTTATCTTTTACAGAAAAATCACTAAATTAAAAGAATTGCCACTTTAAATTGCAGATTAAAGAGAAACTTAATTAGAAGGGATGAAAGCAGTTGTGTTTGGAGCTTTTGTTCTTAAAGTTTTTTTTTTCCTTTGCCTGCCGAAACGCTGCCCTTGGAGTTAGTATATTCGTATTTTAGGTGAAATGATTTGCCTAATTAAGCCTGTCATTCATCACCACCTGTTCTCTCTAAAATATATGGCTACATTATTAAGCTTGCCAGCAAATGCATAAATTAATTCAGTGGGGAATTAGTGTTGACTAGGATGTTCAGAGGTTTTATCCAATTTATCCAGTAGCGAAACTTGTATTTTTTTCTGATAAATGACACAGCAGCTCATTAAGTTTCTTCATTTAGTATTCAGGGAGCACCTGTTACCTTGCAGCTTCTGTGGCAGCATGGGGGCAGGGACACACAAAATAGTTTCTGCTCTTAGGGGCTCACAGCCACACAAGAAACTGGTGACTAGAGTCTCATAGCTGGGATTTTGATGAGTCTTAGCATGGGGAAGGCTTCCTAGAAGAGGTGGCCTCCCAAGGTAAGTAGAGTCAGCTAAGTACAGAGGGGTGAGTGGAGCCTGAAACTGGATGGGCAGCTAGGACCTGGTCTCTGTTGTCCAGGCCTTCCTTCTTTCCTTTTGTGGCAGGAGGTCTGTTGGGGGCATTATATTAGCCAAAATCCCCAATTGTGATTTTAGCTAGTGGAGTCCCAGGAGAGCAGGACTGAAAGTGATTTACGGTTCCGGTCTTTCTGTCTTCTGGGCCTGTGGCAAAATTAAGCCTCGAACCTCACTCCAGCCTTTTGCCCTTCCCATAGTTGGACTGCTGCTTTTTTGTGGTACTAGGAATCAGACCAGGGCCTTCACTGTGAACTACATTCTCAGCCCATTTTTTATTTTTGATTTTTGAGACAGGGTCTCACTGAGTTGCCAGGATGGGTTCAAACTTTGTAATCCAACTATGTTAGCCTCCCAGAGTGCTGGGGTTACAGACAGACCTCCGTCACTTGGCCTAACCTCTCCCCACAACTTCAGACAGCTACAGAGCTCACAGAAATAGACATCATGGAAAAACACATGCAGGTCCCATTTCATTGGAAGCTGTGATGTATGCTGTGTGATGTGCGATGAAGTCTGCTTACACAACAGTCCTCCCCAATGCCCCCCACAGAGAGTAAAGTTCTATTGGAGTCGTCTTCTGTGCTCTCTTACCACTGATGGGTCTAGCCTCTAGGACCTGCCCCCAGGGTCGCTCCCAGTCCCTTCCATCAGCAGTCAGGTGTCTCCTCCCAAACCCACCCTGAGAATGTCATTCTTTGATTGTCCCCATCCATAGGATCGAGCTCTCTAGGAAGGAGCTCCGTGACCTGGCCATCACCTGTCCACCTGGCCCCAGTGCTCACCCCTGCCCTAGGGGACCCACCGAGGGCTCTACAAGGTAGGTGTTTGAATCAGGACCTGTTCCAGCTCTTCTCTCCCCAGTTGAGAACCCATACCCCTTCCTGCCACCTCTGGATGGACAAGGGCTCACCAGTCTTTAGAAGTGTCCTCCCAAGCAATGCTGCTTGTCCTCCCAGTAACCAGCCAACATCACTGTCACTACCTTCTTTCTCCCACACACCACTTTGATTATGTGGACAAGACTGGCCTTCTGTCCCTATGCATTCTCTCCCCAGTTCTCTCTTTGAGTTAATAAACTTTGTATTTTTGACAGCTAAAACCCTTCCTTATTAAAATGCCAGAACTCTTCTGTATCTCCAGTTACTAGTTTCTCCCTCAACCTATGAATCTCCCAGTTACCTGTCTCTCCTTCACCCTGTTTTCACTAGCGGCTTGTGCTGTTTGCTTCTTAAACACTCCAGGCTGAGACCACTTCTGCCTTTCCTGTGCCAGGGATGTCCTTCCCACAGGTGTCCCTCCTTTCCTTTAGGTGTTTGCTCAGGTATGTCTTTCAGAAGGCCTTTCCTGCCGTGCTGTATCTGTCTTTGTGACATTTGCCACCAGCTGTTCATGTACTGACTTACTGCCTGTCTTTCTTCACCAGGACTCTGAGCTGTTAGGCAAGAGTTCTTATTTTTTGCCTACTACTGTTTTGCTGACCTTGACCCATTCTTGAAACCTGTGATTGAGTATTCCCCAGCATTTTCTATAAGTGGATGGACTGCTGGGTGGACAGGCTGGCTGTGTGCCCTGCACAGTCATGAGAGTGGGTGAGCCCACTTGTGTGGAGCCTTCCATGAGAAGAACCTCCCTTCCCAGGTTTCTCTAGTGGTTAATTAATAAAGAATGTGTTGAAGGGACATTCCCTTCTCCCCATGGTAGAGGAGATTGCCCAGTAGTTTAAGTATAGAGCAAGTTCATTGGTGAGAGTAGACAGCAAATGGCCACATTCAAGGCCAGAGTTTCCCATCGCCTTCTGTGAGCATGAGACAACATTGACTGAGCACAGACTACCTGCCAGGTCTTGACGAGCTAACTTTTTGTACCTCACTTGATTCAACACTCAGGAGTTGGGTGCTGTCATCATCTCTATTGTTCAGAGAAGAAAAGTGAGACCCAGAAAAGTAACTTGCAAGGTGCACTGTCTAGTCCTCATGTGCTCTTTTAGGGTAGCTTATTCTGCTCTTTGTAGGATGTCTTCAAGGATTGTCCCCATGGTACACCTTCAGCCTCCCATGGGTCTAGGCCATGAAGGGGAGATTCAGTGCAGAGGAACAGACCCAGGAGATACAGCATGACTCCCAAGTGGACCTCTGTAGAGCTACCCCAGGAGAAAGGGGGCAGATGTGATCATGTGGCACTAGATAGGATAGGAGACAGTTTTTTGTCCACTTCAAGGAAAAGCTTTCTCTCCTATGGGAACCATCCAGAGGACAGAACCCCTGCAAGAGTGCCACTTGCCCTGCTAGAGAATGCAGAAAAAATCCTGTGAGTCTAAAGCTGAGCTCATTGGCCTCTGGAGACCCAACCAGGTGCATAATTTGGCTTTGATAGCACCTGTTTGTCCTGTTCTGGGAAGCTGTTTTAGACCTGCATTTTCTGTTGTTATAACAAAATACCTGAGATAGGGCTGGAGGAATGGCTCAGTGGTTAAAGTGCTTGCCTAGGAAGTGCAAGGCCTGAGTTCGATTCCCCAGCACCACATAAAGCTGGGCATGGTCACACATGCCTGTAATCCCAGCACTAGTAAGGCTGAGGCAGGAGGATTGCCTTGAGTCCAAAGCCAAGGCTAGCCTAGACTACGTGGTGAGTTCAAACTATTCAGGGATGTAGAGCGAGACTCTATCTTAAAAGCAAAAACAAACAAACAAAAAACCTGAGATGGGTAATTCATAATGAATAGAATTATTTTGGCCTTTGGTTCTGGAGGCTGGGAAGTCCAAGGGCATAGTAATGGAAAGCAGAAGGGCAGGGGCCACCTATAGGAGAGAGTATGAGAAGCTGCATTGTTTATAACCACCTGCTCATGGCAGCTCGCTCCTGGACCATAAATCCATCTGTGAGGATTCCACGTCTGTGAGGATTCCACGTTAGGACCTCACTGCCTCCTTAAGGAATCAAGGTTCCAACCCATGAACTTGAAAAGATACAGTCAAACCATAGCAGAAGTCAACATTTTTAGAGCTATATTTTGTCATTGTCTGAAACTTCCTCTTACAGATTACATAGCGGCAACTGTTGCCTCTCCTGTGTGCCCCCCAAGCCTCCGTCTTGGGGCTGAGTCCCAGCTAACCTGGTGCTCTCTCTTTCTTTCTCTAGCCCAGTTCAACGGCAATGAGAAGCGGCAATCCCCTTCACCATCACGGGACCGGCGGCGCCAGCTTCGTGCTCCTGGAGGAGGATTCAAGCCTATTAAGCATGGGAGCCCTGAGTTCTGTGGGATCCTAGGAGAAAGAGTGGATCCTGCTGTCCCACTGGAGAAACAAATGTAAGTTCTATGGGGCGAGGCCCAGCCCAACCCTATTTCTATCTTTGTCACTCCGCCCTTCACTGCTCTGTCTGGGCTTCCAAGTTCACAGGCTGTGAGCATGTTAAAGTTAGGGGCCTTTCATCAGGCACTCACTCATTGGCAGCCCCGAAGTTCAGATGTATATCCCCTGAATCCCAGATCCCAAGCACCAAAAGCCTGCCCCATATTGCCACCTTTACCCTTCTGGTCCAGTGAAAGGACTGGAAAATTATCTGCAAGGTTCACCTTACACTTTGCCATCCTAGTTTCTAATTTCTAATTTCATTGTGCAGTGATTTAAGTTTTTGAAAATTAAGTAGAAACTGAGCCTGTACCCTATGCCCTCAGTGTAAATTAGGCATCTTTTCTAACCACAGTCATGTTTTCTATACCAGCTTGATGTTTGGGCATGGCCTTTATTCTCCGGATTTAAGTTTGTTCAGTACCTTCTCTGAGATTACCCACACCCCCATCAGTGCCCAATCCCACCCTTGGAGCCCCTGAAGTCTGGTCCCCTTTTTCTTTCGGGACCACACCATTTACTGCACCTCTCCTTGGTTGTGATGGTCCTTTTCCTGCTCTGCCAGGTCCTCCAGGTGTGTAGATCCCTGCCCTGCCACCTTCAGTGGCTCTTCATTGCCTCCAGGACAAAATCCCATCTCCCAAATTTTCCCAGACATTTTTCCCATTTCTCACTGTGCCAGATACCTGGTCTAAGATGAGTTTCCCCAGGACTTTGATAAAGCAGCAGTAGAATCTTGTGCTGGTATGTTGGGGCGTGTCATTTGTTCATCAAGTAAATAAATGGGCTGTGAAAGGGATTAGTGCCTCTGCTGCACACACAAGGAAATGCAAGGCCAAGGTGATGCAGAGCTTGGCCAGGGCCCTGGTACCCAGCCTTGTAACCTATACTCACCCTGCCCTTCCTTCCCTCCTATTGCATGTCTCCCACTCCCACCCCCAGCATACCCTTGTCCCTAGCCAAGAGATTTGCTGACACCAGTGTGCATCACGTACTCTATCAGTTCCTGGCCCAGGGAATTCTGGTCTTACAAGGCCAGTAGAGTTTTCTGAATGGTGTCGCATGTTGCCATTGTAAGCACATGTTGTTGCCCCAGGCGGCTATAGTCCGCCATGCAGAGCTCCCTGGGGCAACTCCCAGCCAGTGCTATTACAGATTGCATGGCAAGCTTGTTTCTGATCAAACTATGCACTTTCAAATTAACACAGTTTGATCCAGAGATGCTTGGATATTGTTTTAATTACTTATTTGTGTCTGGGACAGAATACCCAACATCCACAACTTAAGAGCAGAAAGGTTTATTTTAGCTCACGGTTTCAGAAGGTCTCAGTTCATCCATGGGCAGCCAGCAATGGTGGAAACACATGGCAGAGCCCCAGCTGGAGAAAAGCTGTTTACCCCATGGCTCTCAGGAAGCAGAGTAAACAAGGAAGGGCATCGCTAGGATGTGCCCTTCTAGGTCAAGCCTCAGTGGCCCTGCCTTCCAACTGCACAGGAAATCCGTGGGTGTTCTAGAACATCCAAACCATAACAAGAGCTATTCCGGGTACATTCTGGTAGCAATGGGCAGTCTGCCAGGTCAGTCTGAGACTAGCCCTTGCTCTCCTAACCCTCAGACCAAGCCTTAGTCCCAGGTAGCTGGACTCCTTTCCTTTCCCATTTCTCCCCAAGGCCCTCCACCAAGTCTAGTCCAGAATGGCTTTCCCTCCCCTATCACCTTGACTCCCCAGGATTCTCCTGATCTACAGGGTTTTCCTCTCTATCCTGCATCATTACTGTCTTTGTGTAAGAAAATAAGTAAAATAGGGGGCTGGAGGAATAGCTCAGCAGTTAAAGCTCTTGCCTAGCAAGCGGTGAGTACCCGAGCTTGATTCCTCAGCACCACATAAGCTGGACATGGTGGAGCATGCCTATAATCCTAGCACTGAGGCAGGAGGACTGCTGTGAGTTCGAGGCTATTCTGGGCTGCATAGTGATTTCAGAACCAGCCTGGACTACAGAGTGAAACTCTGGGGGAAAAAAAGAAAGACAAAGAAAAGAAAAGTAAACTTAACTCCATTCCTCTCTATCTACTGTATCTGTTGAGAACAGAAGCTCTGTGAGCTCAGGAACTTGTTCGGGTTGCCACTGCATCCCCATTACCCAGTGCCAACATGTAATAGGTGCCTAGTAAATGGTTGAATGAGCAAAGCCCCCAATGACCTATCGGCATTTCTCCTCCCTTGGTCACCACCCTTTCTTTCTCACCCACCACACCCAGCTCCTCTTTTCTGCCTTAGTCCCTTGATAATCTCCCTTGTCCTTCGTGGCAGTCATCAGAGCTGGTAGCTCCCTCCTGGGAGGGGCTCTTTGCATCCGGGTTTTCTGTTGCCTCATGAGTCATTCCTTGTGCCTGCTTTGCCATCCTTTGCTTCCGCTCAACCTGACAGCTGGCTTTGCCAGGCTGTTTCAGTGTAGGCTATCCGTAGGGTGTCTCTCTCAGATCTCCTCACTACCCAGTTCCAGTTGCCTCCCTGGTGTCTCATACCTAACACATTCAAAGCTAGTTCCTGATCGCCTTCAAACCTGTTCCTCCCTCAGCAATCCTGTCCAGCACCTCCCTATCCAATTATGGCTCAGATCATAAACCCAAACTCCTCTTGCTTCCTGCTTTTGTTTTACATCAGCAGCTTCCAGGTTACTAGGGTCTGCCAGTTCTTTCTCCAAAACAGCACCGGAGTCAGATGAGGTGGCACACACGTGTAAACCTGGGACTCTGAGAAGCTGAGATAGGAGGATCACAGTCTGGGCAACTTAGCAACTTAGTGAGACCTTTTCTCAAATAAAAAGTACTGGGAATATTGCTCAGTGTAAAGGCCCTGGGTTTAGTCCTCATTATTCCTTCCCCACCACCACCAAAACAGAAGAAGAGGAAGAAAACCCCATACTAGAATCTATTCTTCCCTTTTCTCTGTAGCTACCTCCCACCTGAACCTCTGTAGCAGCCTGCTAACCTGTCTTCTGCTTCCTCTCTGGCTCTCCTCGGGGCAGCCTGGCTGATCTTCTATACTGTCACCCAGAGCCACATTCTTCTTCCGTATGTTTAGGATGAAGCCATACTTCTTCCTTCCACCCACAAGCCCTCAGCTAACCGGACCTGCCTCCTCCACTCATGCTGTGCCACCCACTATGCTCACAGTGCTTAGGCCATTCTTGGCACCTTTCTGTTCCGCTAGAAACCCCAAACACTTTCCTACATCAGGACCTGTGTACTTACTATTTTCTCTGCAGAGAAAACATTTTCTCTATCCTACACAAGATTAGCTTCTTCTCCAGGTCCAGGGTTCTCAGATCAAATGTCATTGTCTTAAGGGTCCTTTCTGACCATTTATTCCAAGCAGGAGTCTCCCCCTCTGCCAGTCACTGCCTTATCACAAACCTGGTAATATCCTACATAACACTTGTCACTGTCACTATTGGAAATGGTTTCCTCTGTCTCTGTTGACCTCCCCTTTCCCTGAGATCAAGTGTGTATAGTGAGTGGTAAGTAAATATTGGATGAGCTGGTGAATATCGGCTGGGATGAATGCAATAGTTGAGTCTCTCTAATCCCCCTGGTTCTGACTGGCCCCTTGTCCCCAAGATAGCCTCCTGCCTGGACTCTTTTCAGTTCAAGCAGGGCCCACTCAGATCTAATTATAGGCTCCCAGCCCTCCCAGGACCACCCAAACCTTGTTTGTTGCCTAGTCTCCAGGCTTCTGCAGACAGGCTGCCCAGTGGCTGGCGCCTTCTTACCCAGTGCCCTTTGCCCCTTCCCTCCTTTGATCCTCGATCCCCAGTCCCTCGCCTTTCTCTGTAGAATAGTATCGGCAGCTTATCCTGTTTACCACCAGGGATTGCCCTTAATGAGGATTGAGCCCCCTCCCCAAACCCATCTCTGCAGCCAAGCCAGCCTGCCTCTGTGCTCAGGGAGAAGCAAGCAGCGGACACTTCCCTAAAGACCTTTTCCAAGCCTTTCCCTGAGGATGGCTCGGCTTCAAATGACTGGAAGTTGTTTTCCTAATAAAATGTTTTATCAGCTCACTGCGGGTGTGCTACACAGGCCAAGTCTCAAGAGGACAGTCTCCCCTGATCTGTTGACTCTTCCTGAAAGTAGCTCTGTTTCTGTCTAACTGTTCCTCCTTTGTATAGCTATGTATCCTCTCTAAAGCATAACTTGGGCCTTGCTGGCTCTGGAAATGTGTTTGTCACTGCTTACGCATGCCCAACTTGTAGGTCCTCTTTCAATATAACTGGAGAAAGAGATGTGGATCTGCAGTCTGCACACTCCTGACACTGCACCCTGTCCCGGGTGGTTCTCCCCTCCAGATGTCCAATTCCGTGGCCATCTCCTGAATGGTCAGGGATTCAGTCACATTCCCTTCAGACAGTGAGGCTCATGTGTATTCTCTGGTGCTCATTTATCTAAAGCTGGTCACATTTTTTTTTTCAGGTTGTAATTATCCATGCTACTGATGCTAACTGGAAGACACGACCCTGCCAGTAGCAGGAAGTGTAGAGTAGCCAGCAGAGGGGGGTTCTCTGGGCAGAGTGTCAGAGACAGAACCCTCAGAGGTACTATCTCCAGGGTACTTGTTAGGAGGCAGTACCCACACAAACTGGCAGTGTGATGCACTTGCAGCTTGTAGACTGCAGAAAGTCAGAGTCCTCATAGATGGAGATGTTGCCTTTGTGTGGGCTGCTGGCCTAGGCTCTTTCTGCTGATGTTCACTGCTGCCATTTGGTGAACCTCACCCACCCCTGGCTCTGCACAAGCCCTTCCTCTGGGTCACCTGTTTGATCCCACAACCCTTAGTGGGTTGCTGTGACCCTGAGTTGGTGGCAAGCCAAGGCTCAGCCAGCTCCACTAGCTGGCCCCATGGCCTGGGCCATGAGCGCAGTCCTGACTCAGGCCCTTGGCCTTGCCTCTGCAAGCTCCTGGGACTTGTGCTTCTATTCCTTCCACATCTCTCACCATCTCCCCATGTGTCCTCAGAGGCTCCTGCTGTATACACAGTATGTGTGAGTGTTCCCACTCACTGACAGTGAGGAACTTTACCCTTTCTCTGGAATTTTTTCTTAATTCTGTTTCCCCCTCCCCCTTTCCCCCGACTCCAAGTACTGCGAATTAAGTCCAGGGCATTGTGCATCCTAAGCAAGCACTCTACCACCAGGCTGTACTCCCAGCCTCCTTCACTGTGGTTTGACCTTGAGCTTTTCCAACCATGAAAAGTAATGTTTCCATTTCATCCTGATGTTGGGGGGTCTTAAACCCTCTACACTGTGCTACCTTGCTCATCTCTGGCATGTGTGGTATCTGAAAGAAGTGACCCTGGAATTTCCATGTGTCCAGCGGGAGCAGGGTAGAGCACTGCACCCTCACTGCTGCTATCCTGAGCAGTGAGCCCTGTTTGCTTGCCTCGCACGCTTCGAAGAGTCAGAGCATGGCCTTTCTATCAGCACCCAGTGGTCTCCATGGTGCTCAAGCAGAGAACATCCTCTGGACCTAGCCCTCCTTGGGACTTTTGGGCACGTGTCCCCCACCCCACCCTTTCTCGCCTCCCTCCTGCCATACTGGCCTCTGTGCTGGCTATCCTTTCCTCTGCCCAAAATTCCCCTTTCCAGCTGTTCTCCTTCACAGCCTCCTCCCTTCCTGTGGGTCTGCACTGAAATGTTACTCTACTCAGCTTTCCTGGCCACCCTGCCTCTCCCCAGCCACATGATCAAGTGTCACTTTATCTCCATTGCACCTGTCACCATGAGTGCACCCACATGCCCCTGCATAGGAGTACAAGCCTCATGAGGGAAGAGGCACATGGATAAAAGCCACCAAAGGAAGGAACAAATGCACATCTGTCTGTGTCTTAGAGGCCAGGGATCTGCCAACTGCCTCTGACTATGCCAAGCTTCCTTTAGAGGTCAGTCTGTGGGAAGCCTGTCCCTGCTGGGCTCTGACCACACTCTGCCCTCTCCCCAGATGGTATCATGGAGCCATCAGCAGAGGAGATGCTGAGAACCTGCTGCGCCTGTGCAAGGAGTGTAGCTACCTCGTGCGGAACAGCCAGACCAGCAAGCACGACTACTCCCTGTCTCTGAAGTGAGTAACTGTCCCCCACCAACACCTCAGTCTTGACACAGCCCAGAAAGACCCACCCTCTACCCCCAGGGAAACAGCTGATGTAAGTTATTTTAAGCCTTGGTTTTTAATTTGATACCATTCTCCCAGGATACCAGGAATTGTCACCATTGCCATTACTGCCTTCCCAGAGAGGGAGTCGTTGCCCTAGGTTTCATATGGACTAGGGAGAAATGGCTAGTTTGTTGCGAACCAGGACCTATATGAAGCTCTCCATGTATCTCCTCCCTGTCATTATAGCCCTCAACGAGGGACATATTGTCCTCATTCTATAGATTGGGAAACTAAGGCTCAGGGGGCCAATATGGGCAGCTCACGTGACAGGGCCAGAACTTGAGAGCAGCTGTTTGACTCTCTCCAAGGTGCCATGTCTCAGTGTAGTGGGGAAGGTGAAGCTGGTCTGTCCTCTGTGCTGAAGACCAGCACCTTCCAGTGCACTGAGCTCTGCCCTGAAAGGGACAGTGATGAACTGCAGAACGTGGAGAAGGCAGCAGGCACAGACAGAAGCCCTGGGAAAAGGGAGGGTATGCAGAGGCACTCGAGGGATCTCACTTCCCATAAGAACTATCAAGGGGAACAGGTGTGCTCGGGTCTCCTGCCATTGAGGGGAGTAAGGAACAGACAGAATTGAGCCCTGGGAGAAAACAAGTTTTCTAATATATTTGATCAAAAATTAGGGCTGAAAGGTGCCTTAAGGTAGTAAACATCTTGTGATTGAGGGCACAGGGTACAACTAGAGCCTGGACCACCACCTGGCTAGGGAGGAAATTCGTGGCAGGATGCTACGCATTGCCAGACACACAGAGGGCCAAGGCTCCTCAACTATCCTCTCCTCCAAAGAGTCCCGCCACATCTCACTGCCTAGAGAAAAACCTGCCACCCAGCCCTCTAGGCTGCAAGAGGCAAGAGACTTGTGTCATCAGGCAGCCTGTCAACCCTGGGGTATAGATTGTGCTGAGTTGTCACTCTTCTCCCTGTCTGTCTCTGAGTTCCTCAGTCAGTCTCAGTCCTCTTAGAACTACCCAGTTGTTTGAAAGAGCTGTAAGAACTAATGGGTACACAGGAGGGTTGGCCAAGTATCCTGTGCCATGCTAGGCTGTTCTTCCCAAAGGGCCAGAGCCTTGTCAGCTTGGGGAGCTGAGCTAGGGAGACCTGGCTGAGCAGTGGGGTACCATGGTAACTCCAGTACAGCCCTGCCTGTGAGAAGCAGCCTGCTATGGACCAGGAAGTGCCAGAGCTGGAGTGCCAGTGAGGAAGTGTAAAAGGAATCCAGAATGAACTGCAGAACAAGTGACACCAGTGGTGCCTTCAGAATTCATTTCTCAGTCCCTGGTGCAGCATCCCTGAGTGCACAAACAGGACCAGACTCCACTATACCAGTGGGTTTCAGAGAGCCAAGGGCACAGTCTCCTTTCCTCCCTGGCCTGTGCCATTCTCTAGATGACAGGGTCTCTCAGGGTGACAGTACCTTGGGTCCGTCTAGCACTGCAGGTCAGGTCTATAGTCCAAGCTGGGCTAGCTGCTGTGGCAGCGCAGTGGCAGGCCGCCTGTCCAAACCTCAGTGTCTTTGTCTGCACACTGTGAGGATGGCAGTGTGTTCCTGGAAATAAGTATGCAGCCTGGCCAGTGCCATGTCAGTGTCGCCTTGTGTGCCCATGTCCCGTCATCAGCCTTGCAGTTAATTAAAACCTATTTTTAAGGAACCCATTGCTCAGAATTCTAGGCAGGTGCCTTCTCCTGCCATGTCCTGCTCACTGTAGGATTCTGGGCTAGTTGCTTCCCCAATTTGTCTCAGCATTCATATCCTTTCAGTGAAGAGTCATAATTTAATAGTTGCTACCAACACCTCCCCCTTTGACACTGAGGTGTTCTTTAGTTCCCTACACACACCTGTCTATGAGCTCAGCAGCCTTTGTCCTTGATGCGCTCTAACTGGATTATATGCATGTCCTAGTCCAGGGGGGAGGTAGAGGGAGACTGGGGAACATGATGTGGTGGCCGCAGGACCCTAGAGAAGAACGCTGCCATCAGGCCCTAGACTGTTGTTGTTGCACCCATGCTGTCAGATCTGATTATCAGGAAGGGAGCTTGGATGGCTGATCTGTGCCCGAGGGGGGTGGAGGTGGAGGGTTTAGTTTTGCATGCTTGTCTAGAGACATTAGATCACCACCCCCAAAGGCTAGAGGGGTAGTCTCACCTGGTCAGCTTCCCTTGAAAGAGCCCACATTGGGGAGGTGGACTAGATCATCCTGTGCTGGGTTGGGCAACCCACTCCAGGAAGGTAGGCTGGTTTCCCAGAGAGGCTACTGTGGCCTCTGACCAGTTCAGCTCTCCACCAGGGAGCAATGTCCTGCCATTAACCACCTCTGAACACAGCAGAACAACTCCAGTGCTGCATGTCTCTGACGTTCAGGGTGAGCACCAGCTTTGCCAGCCACTGTGCAAGGCTTGTGTTTTCTCATTTAAGTCCAGTCTACCTGCTGGTCTGAATGTGGAATTACATTCTTGTGCACCACGCCGTTGGGAGTGGGTGAAGGTTGACATTGGAATTCGAGCTATGCTATTTCTCTCCCTCTGGCAAGTTCCTGTGGGACTCTAGACCTGCCATAAGAGGGTTCTATGGTACAGAATGTTATTTGGAGAGGTCTGGCCTTAGAAAGAAAGTAGGCCCTTCCCTCTGAAGATATTGGAGCCTTCTGTACCATGCAGTGAGCTGGGCATCAGAGAAAGCTATAATGAGGGCAGCCAAAGGGGCTCAGAGCCTGGCCAGGTTAGTCTGTGGCTCACTGCACACAGGTTGGCCCAAAGGGCCTTGGAAACCCAGAGAAGGACACAAATAAGTGATTCTTGCCACAAAAGGCCAGGAAGTGGGGCATGATACCACATGCCTGGAATCCTAGCTACCCAGGAGGCTGAAGTGGGGTGGGGAGGTGCATGTTCAGGGCCAGCCCGAGCAGCTTAGACTCTGGCTCAAAATTAAAAATATTATTACTATTAAAATTTATAAAGGGCTGGTGTGCCCAAGTCCTGTCATGAGCCTTGCAGTTTAATTAAAGAGCTGGGGGTATAGCTCCATGGTAGAGCATAACTGAGTTTGATCCCTACTATTACAAATAAGGATGGAAGGAGAGAGGGACCTAGGGTAAGGCTAGGTATTTCCCCAGGCGGTGATAACTGGAGGGCATCTCAGGCAGAGGGCATGGCTCAAGCAAAACTGGAGGTTGCTGTGGTTTCAATCTGGAATGTCCTCCAAAAGCCTTGCGTATTTGGATGTTGTAGAGTAGTTATGGAACCATGTGCTGTTAATAAGAGGTGAGCCTGGTCAGAAGAGGTGGGGTAGAGGTGTGTATCAATTATAGGCAAGTGGCATATTACTGGGCATGTGAACTGGGAGGGGCGAGTCACTGGGACAGGACCTGGAAGAATATATGCTAGTTCTACCCTTCCTTGGACTTGCCTTTTCTAATTGCCGTGCTGTGAGCAGCTGTCCAGCCTCTGCATTGTGCTTTCAGAATTGCCAGCCAGCCATGAATAGACAGAGGCCTTTGCAACTGTGAACTAAAATAAAATTTTCCTCCCTTACATTGTCCTAACAAGAAAGTAACTAAGACAGAGAGGTTCACAGGAGCTACGGCAGGCTCTACTCCAAGCCCAGCCCCTTGTGTTCCTACTTCGCCCATAAGTCCCTCTTCCCCCTGGCCCTCCCTGCTGCATGTTGGCTTTCCTAACATTCCATAGACCTAAAATGTACTCCCCACCCTGTTGCATCTGTGGATCCCCTATATAGAAAGCTCCCCCACCTTAAAGGTGACTTCAGAGATTCTGCCAAATCACTTTTGTCCTTTCCTTCCACCCTCCTGCCTACAGAACTCTTTCTTCAGCCCCACTTCTGATGACAGCAGGTTGACCCTCTGCCTATCCCTGGACCCTATGTGCACTCGCTCCAGCCTCCGGAAGCAAAAGGATTGAGGCTTTAGATATTGGCAAGAAACTATAAAGCCCTTCACACGGTTTCCTGTTTCTGGAAAGACAGGCAGTGGCGGGGGTGTGAGAAGGATAAAATGTCACGAAAAATCTCATTAAAGTATTCTTCAGGCACTTTGGACTGTGACTGGCTCTCACAAATTCTGGTTTCATGAATCCTTGTAAAGGAATCTGGACAAGATGAGGGGAATAAAACTTCAAAGACTGCAGGGTTTGCAGCTGGGGTGATGTGAGTCCCGGAGGCAACGGACCAGAGGGCTCATTCTTGGGGCATGCAGAGTGATATTTCTGAGTTCATGACCCCCCAGCCAAGGAGGTTATTTCTTTCTTCCCACACCCCCAATAAGGACTGAATCCAGAGCTACATCTTCTGCCCTTTTTAAATTTGAGGCGGAGTCTTGTTAAGTTTCCCAAGCTGGCATTGAACCTGTGATCATCCCACCTCAGCCTTCTGAGTGGCTGAGATTACAAATGTGTACTACCATGCCTGGCACTGCCATTTCTTTGACAAGGACCCTTCCCTAGCTCTGTTGAGGCAAAGAATGTCTACACCCATGAGGAGATTAATCCCTTGGAGCCCTCATAAGAGGAATCTTTGGCTTTCAGATTCCAAGAAACAAATTGCCAGCATCCTTGTGAATGTGGCCACAGATCTTCTGAGTCCTGACCTATTGGGGTCATGCCTCCCTCATAGTCCAGCTTGAGCCTTGCTTGTCCCTTTAAGCTGTACCCTATTCAGTGAGAGTTGTCCCCTGAAGTCAGCCCTCTAGCTCGATGATGCAGGGAAGACACTGGCATCTGTAACTCACGCAGAACGTGTTTAGAGATGCTCAAGGTACAAAGTATTCTGGGCTATGCAAGAGGAAAGGACAAGAATGGGCAGTATTAGAAGGATGAGGAGGTCTTAGCCCGAGAACAGTGGAAAGGGAAATAAACAGAGGCAGGGAAGCCCTGAGCTTATATAAGAACAAGTATCATCAACCTGTGCCCAGGGAGGTAAGGCTCCAGTTGACAACTTTATCCTGTAGGGCAGGAAGGGTGCCTGAAGGATCTGAGTGGGGTATAGTGGTGTTATCTGAGCTTTAATCTAGAACTGTTAGTGAATTCAGGGCAACATGAGTATTTCCAAAAGGGAGCAAAGCTTCTGCCTGTCTGTGCCCACAATGTGCCACTTGAGCTGGTACGGCCCAAGTGCTGACAAGGAGCCTGTTATGAGAAGCTGGGACATGGCCATTATGTGAGCCAGCGTCCCAGGGAAGATCCAGGGTAGCCCTTTTCCAGATGCAGAGGGAGAGCCACAGTAGGTCCTGGCTCCCATCTTTCTCCAGACATGCAATGCTAGGCAAGTTTTTTTTTTTTTTTTTTTTTTTTGCCTCTTTGAGCATTACCTAAACTGTGAGGCATGTGGGTAAGAAGTGGGCTGAGCAGGTGAGCTCCACCATGACACCAGCATACAGAAAGTTCCATATATGCTGTGCTGTGCTCTGC
>PVKB01000913.1:16450-73756 GCA_004027205.1 Ctenodactylus gundi
ATGTTAAAAAAAAAAAAAAAAGGACCGTGAAAGCAGTATAGCCCTGGGCCAAGTCAAGATTCGGGGGGGGGGGGGGGGGGTGAGTTCTAGATGTCTATGTCTAGTGGCTTCCTCATTGGTGTCTATTTAAAAAAAAATTCACAAAATTTTTGTGGTACTGAGGATTGGACTGAACCCAGGTCCTTCACTCACACTGAACTACATCCCTAATCGACTTTAATTTTGATTATAAGACAGGCGCTTACTCAGTTGTTCAGGCTGGCCTTGAACTTGGAATCCTCCTGCCTCAGCCTCCTAGAGATTACAGGCTGATGCCAGCTGGCCCAGTTCATTACTGTCTTTAACATGAGGGGCTAGGGGTATTAATGGTAGAACACTTGCTTAGCATGCGTGAGTCCCTGCAACTGATCAGTACCCATGTTTTCAGTTTAAGGACTGTGCATTTAGGTTGCAGAGCCCTTCCTCCTCCTAGTTCAAGGGTGGAGAGAACCCCATCTCCCACACAGGTAAGGGAGAAAGGAGCGGTATGACTCATCAAGAATGGGCCTCCAGCCCTTCAGATTGTGTAATGACATCGTTGATGCCCGCCAGGGCTCTGGTGCGGGGCGAGTATTGCAGGACCAGGAAGAACCAAAGGGATGCATTTTAGTTAGGGACATTTTTCTTTCTTCTCTGCCCTCCTTGATTTATATAGTGAAGGAGTGAGTTTTCAAACAGTAGGCATGTCTGGGTCCATGCAGGCAGGCGAGTGATTAATCTTAGTTTGTTGCTGCTGACAGCCAGGAGCAAGAAATAATAAAGGTTTTCGGGGTAGGGAGGGGTAAGGGTGAGGAAAGTCTGTGCGCCCTGTGTCCATCGCAAACTTCATTTCCCTCTGCTGCCTGAATGTCTGCCGGTGGGTCAACATCCGAGCCTCCACTTAGCTGTACTGTGACTGCCCATTCCTCTCACCTCAGGCACCAGGGCAGTCACTTCGAGGCTACAGTGGGATCTTCCTGGCAGTTGTTAAGACCCCACGCAACCCCAGAATGCCTGGATTTCAGTCATCAGTTGGCAGGCCGCTGAGCACACAGGGAGCCTCTCTTAAGGACAAACCTTCAAGGAAGGCAGCGCATTACTGCTTGCCCTGAGATCTTATTGTGCCCAGCTCTGATTGCAGGACCCTGAGTTCCTAGCTATGACTTGGTGGCCCTCTGAGCTGATAGGTGGGTATAAGGGCTTTAGGAGGAAGGTAGGAGTCAGGCGACTGGCAGGTGGCCAGCTATGGCACAAAGCAGTCCACTCCAGCACCAGCAGTTGCTGCCCCAGGGAGGAGTGGGGGGTGGTGAAGGGCTCCAGGAGGGAGCACTGGTGGAAGAGGAGCTCTGGCTTGGTTCTTGGTGAAAGGGGAGAACTAAGGCAGTTTTGGGTGGATAGTAGCCAGGAGGGGAGGAAGCTGCCTTCTTTCTGTGCACAGTATCCAGTTTCCTCAGCACCAGTGCTTCCATTACTTTCCCAAGGAGGAGGCAGCTCTGCACACCAGTATATAAACACTGGCTTTGGGTCAGTCTGTGTTGCATTCTTCAAACCCAGCGGCACCATGCACTAGCAGGGTAGTGTTGGGCAAAGGGGTTTAGCATGTCTGAGCCTTAGTTTACTCCTCAGAGAAGTGTTTCACCATATGCTAAAGAAGGTACAATAAATGTGAAGTACTTAGTATGTTTTAAGCATACATAAGTGCTTAATCTGTGGTAGCTCAACTGTCTTCATTATAAACTTTGTAGAGCTGTGGGTTGTAAGGGAAAGAGGTCAGGGTAGCCCAGAGTCTGTGGATTGTCTGGGTTCAAATCCACCTGCCTCTTGCTGGCTGTGAGCTTGGATTCGTTATTCTCAGATCTCTCAAATTTTCATCAGTATCTGGAGATGTGACCTCTTCCACGAGCCTTTCTTTGTTCTCCTCAACATCTTGCTGCCCACCGAGGTCTCTCACCATGCCCTCAGACATTTTGAACCAAATGCTTGCTTTCACTAGAACATGTTCTCTGGGCCTATGTCATCTCATGGGCAAACATCTTTGCAAAGGGCCAGGTGGCAGCTTCCAGAGTATGCTGTGGAAATTTGGGATTTAGGGAATGGAAAGAAATCTTTTAGCAGATCTTGACCAATACACAGTTCAAGTGAAGAAACTGAGGAACAAGCTTGCCTCCCTCTGGCTTGCCCCCCAAACCCTGTTTTCTAGCTGCATTTGAGTTGATCTAAAACAGCGAGGTGGAGCTTGGGAGGCTCTTTGCTCTCCATACATGGAGGAGTCTGATGGAGGAAAATGAACTTTGTGTGCAATTAGTGTGCTTTATATTTTCTCCTTCTAGAGAGTTTTAAAGGAAATGCCGCAATTAGGAGCTGCTGCTTTAGGCAAACCCACTCTTCAGCTGCTCTTTGCAGGGGACTAAGCAAGAACAGTGAGCTTTGGAATGTGCAGATGCCTTGCAGGTTGAAAAGATGCTTGATGATGTTTCCCTTTATTCAGAAAGAGTAAATGTGCCCTGCCAGTGGTAAAGCACTTCCCAGGCCAATGTCCTCCCTAATCCAACTGTCCCTCTCCTTTATCCTGAGTCCCATGCCATGATTATTCAGGACCAGCAGAGTACATAGTGTGAGGAAAGCCCTGGGCTTGCTCCTAGAGCACTTGAGTTCAAATCCTGCCTCACCTAAGTATCTGTGGAATCACAGACCAGTAACAGATAATTGATTGCCCCCCCGGCCCCCGCCTTTTGGGGGTGGTTTAGGCAGACCCCATCTTAAGCTCTGCCTATCCTCATTTTAATCTTCAGCAGAGAAGGTAGATAAGTTCTACCCTACCAGACACTCTAGGTTACTAAAATACATCATGAGGTGGTACGTATGAGGCAGGTCACCTGACTAGGACCTGATACTCAGGACAGTCCAGCTTTGTGCTATAGTCGCTGGTGAGCAGGGCAAGGTTTACTGCCTTCATTCTTACAGACACAGAAACTGGTGTGCACATTATGTCACAGCTGCTGAGTAAACGGTTAGGAGTTTAGCACAGCCTGACACCTTTTTGCCCTGTGGGATGTCTCCAAGCAGAGCTGCCCTGTCCTCTCAAGCCACTCTGAGTAGCACAGCTCCAGGACTTATGCTGGATGTGCTGAGCTTCACAAGACCCTTGTCAGGCATTTTTCTGGCACCTTTCCCCTGGCAGTGGAGGCATACAGAAGGCCCATACCTTAAAACCCCGCCCCCTGAAAACAAGTTCGTTCTGTCTAGCTGTGAATCAAACATCAGGATGCATGACCCAGCTGGAGGATCCTGACTTCTTCCCTGGGTGAGTCCTCAGACAGCCAATGGAGAAGGCACAGCTCCTCATTGCTCCAAGCCAGGACTCAGGCTCCAGGGCTTCTTCAAAGCACCGAGCCTGGGAAAGGCAACAGCAGAGTTCCCCAACTCCTGGGCCACTGTTCTTTCCTGGCCTCTCTCCACCATATGTTTCAGCTGAGCTTGGAAGTTCCCAGTCCCAAGTTCCACTCAAGCTGGAGCTGTGGGAGTACATGGTAGCAGAGCGGCTGCACCAGCTCAGAAGGGCCAGTGGTGGCCTCCATAGCTGACAAGACAGAGGCTTTCAGAAGCCATGTGTGACTAGGTATATACTGAAAGTGGAGCGAAGGTCCAGTCACCCGAGAGGCCGTTGTGCCAGCCCAACAAAGGATGCATAGTTGTCCCAATAAGAAGGGGCAGCTAATGAGGGGAAGAAGAAGGAGTTGAGGACCATGCTCAAGTTTCTGAGTGAGTGGGGAGGTGGTAGCCCTGTCATCCACGCCGTGAACCAGGAATGTTTGATTTTGGAAAGAGCTGGAAAACACAGTCCCCCTAATTTAAGCTTTCCTTTCCCACCATTGCCCAAGACCCAGAGACAAGAGGCGCCTCATTCACTCTGCTGCACCTGCCAGTCCATACTCAGAGCACCTGCCCGGCCTGGCAGTGCCAGACATGTCTGTCAATGGTGGGGTTTCCCTTCCCACTCTGTTCCATCTCTCCTCCCAGGCAGGCATTCAGCCTCACTCTTTGTTTTCCTGAGAGCTCCTGAGTCCTCCCCAACATCTGAGCTGCCCTGATTACATTTCTAGCCAGTTTTTAATTATCTCATATCAGCCTGCGTCAATCTGCCTATGTGGCTATACTGCCAGGGGAGGAATCCCAGCTGTCTGCCATCTCCAGGAAACTCTCCCTGTCCTGGGACAGTTCCTGTGGAGATATTGGGTGGTCTCTCCAAATGAGAAAAATATCTCTTTTTGAATCACGTTTTTTTGTTTTATTGTTTTTTTTTAATTATTATTATTTTTTTAAACAGGATCTCTTTCTGTAGCCCAAGTTAGTTCTGAACGCATTGTGTAGCCCATGCTGGCTTAGACTTACGGCAGTTCTCCTGTCTCAGCCTCCTGAGTGCCGAGATTTCAGGCAGTAGGTGGTGCTGGGAATTGAACTCAAGGCTGTGTGCAGCCCCATCTTGCCAGTCACATTTCTAACATCTTGTTAATATGACTTATTTAACAAAATTATCCTAAATATCACCTGGGAGGGGGGCCTGCGGGGTGCAACAAAAACAGGCCTTGAAAATAGCTACAGACCTTGTGTCTGCTATCAATGGAAGGGAGCAGTACTTTACAGCCCTCATCTTTGCTGTAGCAGTTCAAATGCTAAAGTGATAAAAATGGTGTTTGGGCATGTGTGTGTATGAGTGTGTAGTGGACACATCATACACTGGCCGCTCCTTGTCTGGGCTTGGTTCCACCAACTTGCTCCATTTCAGATTGCTCCCCCAAACGAGGATATGACCCGAAACCGGAGAACAGAGCCTGAATCCTAACAGGGCTATCATCAGCCAGTGCATCTCTGAGTCTCTCAGCCCCTCGGTGTGAGGGCATAGTAGAATTAAGGCACTTGTTAACTCCAGGCGGCTCCCTAGGACCCAGGAAAGTATGATACAGGATTTTATCATGTATAGAGTTGGGTAAACAACTCAAAGGCCCCAACGGAAATACAAATGTCTCCACCTAGAGGGATTTAGTGGATCTTGAAGTCACCAGCTTTATACAGTAAAGTCTTAATGTCAAATGCAGATGGTTTGATTGTTCTTAGTACCACCCAGCCATTACATCCACAGGAGGTGCTTGGGACATGTTAGGTCAAGACATTGACTTTCAGATCGAAGAAACTAAGTAGGAAAGAACCTTCCTGAGGTCCTGAGACAAGGAGCTGGCAGAATCTACGTGTCCCAACTTACATCCCAGTGTTTTTACCCTTCTGAGCTCCCAAAGCCCTATCTTTTTTTCTCCCATCTTTTCCATAAATGTCCTGTGATATCTAAGGCAAATTTATAAAATCAGATGTCATACTTTACAGCCCTCATCTTTGCTGTAGCAATTCAAATGCTAAAGTGATAAAAATGGTGTTTGGGCATGTGTGTGTTTGAGTGTGTAGTGGACACATCATACACTGGCCGCTCCTTCTCTGGGCTTGGTTCCACCAACTTGCTCCATTTCAGGTCGTTCCCCCAAACAAGGGCCTTCATCCTGCCAGCTATGGGTGGGGCTTGCCACTTTCAATAATGCTCTTTCTTTTTTTCTTTCTTTTTAAAGTTACTTTACCCAAGAGGACTATCAGAAACAATTGGGTTTGGCAAAGTCAGCTTATTTGAAATGCTTTGAATAGAACCTCTTTTTTTTTATTATTTAATTTTGAAAGTCCACAAGCTGCCGAAAGCCCTATGCTTAGCACAGACTTAGAGGGCAGGGCTTACAAACAAGCCAGTGGTGCAGCTATCAGTGCGGAGCTGTGCTCTACCCAGATTGCCGGCCAGATGGGCACAGACACACCCGCTCCAAGCTTGCTGTCCAGACAAGGAGACAGGGAGATGGGTAAGCACTGAGATAGTAGAAAGGGGAAAAAGGGTAAGTCTCATCGCTGGTATCTCAGAAGGCTTCTTGGAGGTGGTGGCATCTGAGTAGGCCTCAGAGGATAAATAAAATTGAAAGGAAAAAAAAAAAAAACAGGGAAACTCCTTACTGGGGAATCAGTAGCAAGGTGCAAGGATGTTTAGGTTTAGGATCCAGAAGAATAGCCTCTGTGGTGTACCTTCTCCCCATGGTGCCATCTAGCTGGAGTAGCTATTATAAAATGCCACCAGTTTTATTTTCCAGGTTATAACGGGACTGTATAAACTCAAGGACTTTTTTTTCTAAATTTGACCTCTGAAAACTGAAGCTGCTGAGCTTGAGCCTAAGGCTTGTAGTCTGAAATAATTTACCTACTAGGTACCTTTTGTGGCTGAGAGTTTCTTTAGGAATGTGACTTTATGTCTCCCCACCCCTAGGAGGCCTGGCAGATAGATACTCAGGTCACAGTTGGAGGTTATATTCAGAAGAATAATCACAACATTCAAAATGATTGTGATGAAATCAGGTTATAGAATTCAGCCCACCCTGTCATTGTGTACCAGATACATGTACCAGATACAGTGTATGGAAAGAATATAGGAAGGCCTTGCCAGACTGTGATTGACAGCGGTCTCTAAACGGTGGAATTGCTTCTGATTTTTTATCCTTTTGCTTATTTGTGTCTTCTGGATTTTCCACAATGAATCTCCTTTATAATAGGTTTGTTTGTTGCTCAGTGAGGCAAGAGATGAAGTTCACTGGCCATAGGGTTAAAAGATCTGGTTTGGGTATCAGTCAGTTATTTGGCATATTCTAATTGAGGGTGATCAGTAGAGATCCCACAGTGTTGTGGCTAAGAAGGTAAAATGCCTGTGATCCAAATCCTGATTTTGCCTCTTGCTAGGTGTGTGGCGTTAGTTTCTGCATCTGTATAATGAAGAAAATAATAACTTTGGCCACCCAGGATTGTGGTGAAGCACAAATGAGATCATGGTCAGGGAATGTCTTGTAAGCTTGAAAGTCCTGGTCAGTGATCTCCAGCTCTCCAGCTCTCCACTTTGTCCTTTGAGGACAAGGGAAGCGACCTTTGACGTGACAGTCTCCTGCTCTCCTGCCTCCTTTCCACAATTCCATATCACTTCCCTGCTTCCCAAAGAGCAAGCTGTGTGATAGACACATCTCACAGGAAGAAATGTATTTGTATAGGGCCAAGCAGGCCTTTTTTAGTCTTTGGTTCATGGTATAAACAATTTGAGGTCCAGACCCTGTAGCAAAGGCCTATAATCCTAGAACTATGAGAGAGTGAAGCAGGAGAAAGGATCACAAGTTCAAAGTTAGCCTGGGCTAGCTTTTTCTCAAAAGCAAAAATAAAAATAGACTGAGGATATAATTTAGTGTGAAGGTCCTGAACTCAATCCCCAGTACCACCAAAAATAAGAAAGGAAATCAATTTGCACAGGCATTTGCAGGCAAGCAGAATGGTACCAGTTCCAGTAAATAAAAATGGAGCTATGAGCTAGGCCAGTGGTGCAGGTCTGTAATCCCGGCACTTTGCAGAAACAGAAGGATCACAAATTCAAGCCCAATCTGGGCAATTTAGCAGCTTAGCAAAACCCTCTCACAAGCAAGGGGTTGATCGTATAGCTCAGAGCAAAGGCCGTATGTTTAGTTCCTAGTATAAGAAAGAGAGAAGAGAAAAGGAGATGAGAAGAGAGAAGTATACATTCTGAAATAATCAGTGGCAAAACCAGCAAGGCCCTTCACCCAAGACTGTGTGACTTGAACCCTGTGACTCCAGGCTCAGTCTCTACACGCCAGTGTAACTTCTTTTGGGTTCACACTCTCAGGCTAGGAAAATACTTTTCATGTCCATATCTTAACCAAAAGCATCTAGAAAGAAGCTATGATTTACCCTTTTACTTTTGTGGGAATTGCACTTTTCAAAAGCAATCAGTTCTGATAGTAAGTAACTTTGGAACTCAATTACTTGCAACCATGCTGAAAAAAATCTTGTAATTAATGTGGTCAAACCGTAGTCATATAATAAGAGGAAAGCTTTGCTGTGTATCAAGGCAGAAATCAATTTCATTAGAGAATGAAGAGCTGGAGATTTAATTTTGAGAAAATTCTCCACCCTGTGGAAAGAGGTTGTCAGGAAGCTGCCAAGATGTATGTCCAGCATGAACAGATGTGCCCTCTCGAGCTCAGATTACCAAGGGGTGACAATGACCTTTCAAAATTGCATTTCTCCATCTCTCAAGTGTGGCCAAGTCCAATGGGCATTTGCTTCTTACTTTCTGGGACCAACATCCCACGGGTTCTCATCAGGAAGCAAGAACGTCTTTATCTGGTGTGCCCGTAGGACCCCGTCCTTTCTGATTAGGAGGAAGGGTAGATTCAGTCGGTAAGCCTCCCACATTCTGGTTGGATTATGTCCAGGCAGCAGGGGTGACTAGGATGGGAAAGGATAGAAGATGGTGCCTTATGAGCACATCTGGAGCAGAGTGGCACCATGCTCCTGCTTCTGTATTCCCATCTCTGAGCAGCCTTTCCTGGATAGAAGGAACAGCAGTGGCCCTCAGGAGGCAGAGCAAGGAGCTTAGCTGTCATTAGCAGACCACAGGAAGTTGTATGCATATTAGAATCTCTCAAGGAACGTGTTAAAGGTAGATTTGGCTTCAGATGGGTTGAGTGTACTGCAGACTTGGTAAGTGTCTGGGTCCTTGCATTCTTCCTGGGCACATCTGAAGAAGCTGTCTTTGAGAAACATGTACTTCTCTTTAAGCCCTGGGGCCCTGTGTACCTGGGATGTAGGTAAGGCTTTTGTTTAATATCTGAACAGTTGCTTATTCCTCATCACATGGTGTTGGGCATCTGTGTGTCACGCTGTACGGGCTAAGGTATGTGGAGCCTTTGCTGATTCTACTGTCTAGACTTTCCATTGTGTAGATGAGAAACCAAGGCCAAGAAGGTTGAAGTCACACTTTGTTCTTATTTGCAGTGGATTTTAGAGAACATTGTAAACTTCTCCCGTTTCACAGATGGAGAAACTGAGGTCCAGGTCTCCAAGGACTGTTGAGAATTTTTTCTACTGGGAACCTCTATCAATTTACATAGTTTGCAAAAGACCTTTGCTCTGAGTGTCTGGGTAGCTCACAGTCAACTGTATGCCTTTGAAATTCCAGGGAGGAGAAAGCCACTTTCATTTTAGATAGAAAGGCTGCTAAGTGGATAGATTTGTTTTGAAATACCCCCTTGCTTTTTCTTCTCTTTTCTGCTCAAGTGAGATTGTTGCGCCTAGGGCCCTGCCCACCGTGAATCCTCATCATTGTGCTGCTGGTGAGTGTCCTAGGTTGATAACTGGAAGCCCAAGGCTGGTGTAGAAGCCAGGAGGACTTGAGGGGCTACCGTTGCCTAACAGTGGCCAGGAGTCACAGGGTGATTCCACAAGTGCTCTAATTCCAGCATCAGGGAGGCTAAGGCAGGAGGACCCCAGATTGAGTCCTGCCTGAGAAATTTTGCAAGAATCTCTCTCACAATAAAAAGAAAATAAAAGGGCTAGGGGTATACCTCAGTGCAAAGTCCCTGGGTTACATCTCCAGTTCCACAGAAAAGGGAATGAGTATTGGGGAGAGAGGGAAGGAACATTCAGGTGTGGGAAGGTTGTTGTGTCCTGCTTTCCATATGTGCCGGTCATGCAAAGGCTCCCTACAGTGATGGCCTGGGCGGGCACACTGCAGAATGGATGTAAGTTTCAGACTCTTGCTGGGGCTCAGTGTCATCTATAAAATGAGGTCACTAAACCAAATGGTCATAAAGCCTCTTACTGGTGTTCTGTCTCTGAGAAATGTGGAATACAGAGCAGAGGCACACAGTAGGCACGTAATAAATGCCAGAGACCATCCACATGTTTTAGCAAAGCAGCTTTTCCTTTCTCCTCTTCTTACTGCATGTGGGTCTCGGGATATAGCTTTGTCCTTTAAGAAGGGTCATGAAATCCACTTAGTGTTTGGAGAAATGGGTCTCAGGGCAGCAAACACCC
Organism: Ctenodactylus gundi; assembly: GCA_004027205.1. Taxonomy (NCBI): domain Eukaryota; kingdom Metazoa; phylum Chordata; class Mammalia; order Rodentia; family Ctenodactylidae; genus Ctenodactylus; species Ctenodactylus gundi. The sequence goes on from PVKB01000913.1 coordinate 26,423, forward strand.
TCCCAGTGTCAACCCCGCAACCCTGCCCACTCCAGTGCCACTCAAAAACACCTGGATCCGGAACCCAGGCCCCAGCCGGGCAGTCTACAGCCAGGCCGCTTGTGGCTTCTGAGTTGCCAGCATGGTCACAAACAACAGACCAAACAGGCAGGGAGACACAATAGTGCTTAGCCCAGGCAGACTAGAGCTAGGTAGACAAACTACATTGGCAGCAGCTTATATGACCTCTTCTGCCCAAGTGGAAGAGATGAGGCCCTCGTCTTGTTAATTTCACGAAGGACCTTACTTTTAAAAAGGAGGAAGGGATGAGTTGGTGTAGGAGGGTTTCTCTGATGTATGGACTCCCTGTGTTGCAAAACAGGCCCTAAGTCAGCCTCAATCTAGCAAACTAGTGGTCCTAGGGATTTTGTTGTTGTTGTTGTTTTGATTTTGCTTTTGAGGAAGAAAATGGGCATCCCAAGCTGCAGTCTGCTGCCAGTCTTTGGCATCGTATCATGCTTACCTCAGGGCTGCTAAGGGACACGGCCCCCAGATATCCACTGCCTCTTTGTCTCCAGTTGACTGTGAGCTACCCAGACACTCAGCTGATCAGGCTCCCGTGATGTCCTGCATGCTTTAATGGCACTGGCCCTGTCTAGTTCAGACCTCAGGATGACCCTTCCATGCACGAAGTGAAAGTTTCATTTCACAAGTAAGGGAGGAAGCACAGGCAGATGTAGCTCAGAAGAGGCAGTGTGGGCCTCAGGCTCCATCTGGTGGTCTTGAGCCATGGGTTATGTCCACCACAGTCCCCAACTATACTAAGGCCCAGGTAGTGCTTTCCACCCAGGGGTACACCTGTCTCACTCTCCAGCCCAACCTGAGTGAACCCTAGTTACAGCTCTCCTGTGCCTTTAAAAGGCATCCTGCCAGCTGGGTGTCATGCACACCTGTATTCCCAGCACTCTGGACCCTGAGACAAGTGAATTGCAAGCTCAAGCCCAGCCCAGGCAACTTAATGACTTAGCAAGACCCTGTCTCAAAATAAAAAAGCTATAGACAGTAGCTCAGTAGGAGAGCCAAGTTCATTCTCCAGTACTGCCAAAACAAGCACCAGACTCCTCAGAGCCCCTCCTCAGTATCAGCAGCCAGTGCTTACTTCTGAAGCTGTCTTTGTGCAACATCTGCACAGTCCCTGGTCTGGGTTGAGGATGGGGCTGGGGAATTTGTCCTTGGGAACAGCCTGGAGCCCTTTGGAACCCAGCCATTTGGCAGATTGTATTACATCTTTATTCCTTAAACTAGGAGTGGAGTGGCCTGGCCTTTCTCATGCATTCATACTTAAGGGGAGGAACCTGCTATGGTCCCCAGAGATGAAAAATTTAAAGCACCAGCTAGGAGGGAGTACTGTGGCTGTAACCTAGGTACAACTGAAAGTTTGGAGGAGATCATTCTTTCCTGTGTCTTGTGGTATGTTTGCCCCTGGCCTGTAGTACCGGTATTTCCAGATGTCACCAAATACCCTGTTCCATGGTCAGTCAGCTGAAGAATGGACCCAGATGGGAAGGAAGCACTGCTATACGGGGAATGTGGGCCACAAGGGGTCTTCAGCAAAACAGCGCTGCCCTTCCCTGGATGGATTCTGCTCTTCCGCTGCACAGGTTTGATAAGCTGGCTTTTGTCATGTTGCCATCCCCAAGCCTGGAGCCACTGTGACTGATGCTGAGGTGACCTCTACCCACTCTGAATGTCCGCACCTGGTTTGAGAACTTAGCACTGGAAGGGACCCTTCTACCTCGGCACGCTGAGGCCCAGGGAGAGGGGACTCACACAGCTAATGACATCAGTGGTATTGAACAGGTGCTCAATGTAGGTCATCTCTGAGCTCCTTCCAGCTGCCCTTTCTGGCTCCTGCTGCAGTTTTCATGTGCCCCTGTCCAAGCACGAGGAGAAATGGGAGCAGTGGTGAGCAGGCCTGCAGAAGGCCTCCAGGCTGCCCCACAGACAGCCTTCCCTCCCACTTAGCGCACCTCCAGCAGTGAGAGGCTTGCTGCTTCTGCCATGAGCCCTTACTATTAAAAACATTTGTCTGACAGTTTCTTTTCTCCTAAGAAAATTGCCATAATAGATTGATTTTGAACTGCCCACTGCTTTGTGTATAAAACAAATCTTTGCCTCTCTCCACCTGTTCACTGAGAAGCACCTGCCCACTCTCCTTCCTGGAGATGGCTTTATCCATAGTGTCCTGAGGCCTTCACCCTGGCCACCACATGAGAAGGCTGACACTGCTGGTACATTTATTGAAAGTTTAATTATATATTTGATTGTTAATAAAGAGTTTTTACATTTAGACACATTTAGTCCACAACGACTTGGCATATGTGCCTTCGGCTTGTCACTGTGAGGGCAGTTTGGAGGTGGTGGGTGGGAAGCACATACTGACCAAATGACCCCCACCTCTGACTCCTAGGGCGGCTTAGCTGGAAAGGGCTTCCAGGCCTATACTTGCATACTTGGAAGGCCTGATCACATAGAAGTATTTGTGTCCTGGTCCCTTGTTTCAGTGAGCCCTGCTGTTCTCGCACTGTGACCTGGCCATGCTGCTTCTCTCTCTGGCCTTTTGTCTTCTCATCCATTTTATAGCCAGCCCTTTTAGATTCTTTGTGAATTCACAGATTGATCCATCCGTGGGCCCAGGGAGCACTTAAGGTCATATTCGGCATGCCATAGCAGGCCCAGCTCTGTGCAGGCACCATCTGCCAAAGTGCTGGGGAGTCACTGGACCACAGAGGTGAACCTTCGAATGTTTGCTTAAAATACTGCCATGAAGCACGGGGGCGGTGTGTGTAAGAAAGGTGCCCTAGGTCTAGCCTATGGTACCCCATGCATTTGAGATTCTTCTGTGTGTCCCCCAGGACTTCAGGGCCCTACTTGCTGAACATCAGGCTGTAACGAGGCCCCCAGATATCCACTGCCTCTTTGTCTCCAGTGTGTAGGGGGAATGGCGAACCATGTCTGGTTCAGGGGACTAGGCTACTCTCATCTCTGTCTTCATAGGCTGCAGACACCCCCAAACCCCCAAGACAAGTAAGTCATGTGTAGATTGGGGGCCAAGGAGCCCTGTGTCTTGTGTCGTTGTGAGACTGTAAAGTCCTGGCAGTGTGGCCATGTCATAGAACTGCTGGTACCCTGCTTCTCAAATCATCTGACAGAGTGCTGCTCTGCCGGGATGGCTGCGCCTTCCTTCTGGGTGTGAAGAGGAGATTCTATCTACAGAGATTTATTCCCATAAAAAAATCCCACCTTGCTGGAGGTCAAAGAGGTGGGAGCAAAGCAAAGGTGCAGAGTCATGAAGATGGACACTTACAGAGGAGCTGGTCTACTAAGGGGTAGGGTTAAGGCTGGAACTGTCTGTTACAGGCCTCCTGCTACCACAGAGGGCCCTGCCATGGTCACCCTCCAGGCCTGTTCTCTTGCCGAGGCCTGTGTCCCCACTGATTTGACACAACACCCTTCTCCACCTCCACCTCTATCTCAACTGGAAGAAGTACATACCTATAGAGACTGGAGGGCCTCTTGGGCTGTGGCACACTTCTCGTGCTGAGCACAGATCTGGCCTCTGGTTTTCAGGCTCTGCAGGGCCCTCCTTGAAAATCACTCAGCTGATTGCTGAGTGCATTTAAATGCATAAGTTCATCCCTCCCTCCACTCATCTGGCCCCAGATGTCTGTACAATGTAAGATCAGGTGTTTAAAATAGCCCAACAGGAAAAAAAAGATGTGCCACTTAGGACTTCAAAGCAGAGGGCGGAGGCCTACTAAAAGGACCTATTAGGAGGTCCCTGGTTTGGGAAAAGAACTAGTCTCATGTTAATATTTCATGTCTCTAGTCTAGGTCAGAGGATATTGGCCAGATTAGGGTCTCCAGAAATAAGTTCTTTTTGAATCCCAAGGAAAAAGTCCTGTGGCTTTCTTAGGGTAAGACTTCATGATTTGGGAGGCACATGCCCTTATACCCACTGCACAGGAAGGGCCTCATAGCTCCGTCACTCACCTTCTGCCAGTACTTTTGGATTCATTTGGTACCAGTGAAGACCAGAAGGGATTTCTTTAGAAGGTAGGAGAAGTTGAGCCAGAAGTCTTTTGAGTGTGGCGTTCTTGTAACTAGAGCCTACACAATAGTCCCAAAGGGCAACTTCCCTCTCTCACACGCATCAATATTATATGCAAGTGTTTTTAAGTCATTTCATCATGAAAAGAAGCGATTTAACATAACTATTACCCAAGATTCTTCATGAAATATGCATCAAGCAATTAGGTCTAAAAGCAAGAGGTGAAGCCTCACACCCTGCTCAGCGGCCAGCAGCTGCAGGCTGAGTGATGTTTTATTAAAGCTCATGATTAGGAGGCGAGGTGGGGCCTGTTATTAGGCCTTTGCATGCTTTCTAATCCCGGTGACAAGGATGTGCTTTTTGTGATGCTGATGAGCCATCTGAAGGCTGTGACAGCCCCAGCATCCCCGCCTTCATGGCCTTACAAGACTCATCAGACAGGTCACCCACCAGAGACACCCCTAATTGAGACTTTGCTCTTGCAACATGTCCTATCAAAGGAGATGAGGCTGCTGCAGAGCCTGTCAGAGGTGCCGGGGGCCACTGCCTTCTAAAGAAAACCACAGTGCTTCAGCAGCTCCTGCTGCCTTGAGCTCAGCCCTCCTGGCCCTGCATGCGAGAGCCTTGGTCTGGCTGCACCTACAGCCCTAGCCCCAGGTCCTTTGGCCTCGCATCTCTCCAAAGTACAAGAGGATGAGAGATGATTCCCCAGGCTGCTTTCTGCTCCACGTTGTATGTGGAACAGCCATGCTTCTCTGTGCATGCCTTTATCTCAGATGCAGCACTCTGTTCTCTACAGAAGTTTTAGTTTTCTCATATCAGTATATTCTCTTGTGCAGTGTTAAATGCTATTAAAGTGTTTATTGGCAGCCACATTGAAATCTTCAGCTGTTAGGTGGCTTCTCACTGGGAGGAGGGATGTTATGACCAATCAGGACATATTATTATAACTCTCGAATGTGTACGCACAAGCTTTCACCTGATCTTTGCATTGATCCAGGACTGGCTTATTCTCTCAGAATCTGAGAAACCCTTGAGATTGGGTCACCACCCTGCCTTTACAGCTGGGGGTTTTGCCATCAAGACATGCTGTTCCCAATCTCTATCTAGGACAGTCCCTGTGTGTGTGTCCACAGGTTTGTTTACTCCCAGCCTTCCCCTGTCTGTACCCTGCCATCTATTTTCTGAGGTGGGCAACACGGACACTGAGACTCAAATGTCTGATGCCTCTTGACCCTGTCTGGCCTCACAAGGACCCAAGAGTTAAGTAGGACCCTCTGGGTCTGGTGAATGCTGAGGTCCATGGTTCTGAAAAAAAGCCCTCGAGGGAAGGGACCTTACACCACTGCTCCTAATTGCTGTGTGATTGTGGGCTAGTCCTCTTCTCTGTCTGTGCCTTCACACTCTGGGGCACAGAGCTTGGTTAACAGGAAGTGCCCAAGAATCACTGTCCCAAAAGCCACGGTCCAGTCTAATGCCCCTTTTCCCCACAGTGAGATCAGTACTGGATGAGGAGGTATAGCTACACAGCACACTAGGTTTACACATAGGAATCCAGGGAACTAGGGCCGGAGGTACCCTCAGAGGCCACCATGGGTCCAGCAAGGCAGAGACACAGCCCAAGAGAATCAGCACACAGGCCTATTCTCTCTGCCTGGGATAGTTAAGCCCCCTACTAGGGACTCTTGGAGCCTAAACATGCCCCAGCTCTGCCTTAATTTGGAGTATGTGGCTGGCTTCGCTGCTCTCCACAGCCTGGCTTAGGTGCTTAATGTAAGTGAGATGGGGGTATGTGTGCGGCACAAACAACAGGCAGAAGAAGTGGAGGGACCATAGGGAGTTGTCTTAGCTCAGCTTGACCACTACACTGCTTCCATGATTTACCACTAGTGTCCATCCCAAGCCTGTGGCATGGGAGCACAGTGGCATCAGCTTCTACCTATGGCTCTGCTACAACCATTGCCCCCACCATCAGTGCCACTGGATATTATGAGCAGTCACTGAGCTGCATTCTCAGGAACACTACCCTTTTTAAATTTTGAGAGGGGCTCCTGTTAAATCAGGAGCTCCTCAAACTTGTGATTCCCCTGCCTGAGCCTCCCAAGCTGGGATTACAGATATACATCACCACATCCAGCCAAAAGGGTCCTCTTAACCCATTTAACCATATCAAGTTAACTTTCCTTAATCTTCTTGAAAGTGAAATGGGCTCATAAATGGATGTGGCCAAAGCTGTGAGAGGGCTGCTGCCAGTTGCTGAGACCCCGTCTGTCTTACGAGTCCTCTGCTTTGCTCCCCTAAACATATATTGGGAAGGATCAAAAAGCCGCATAGCTTGCTCCTTAAAAATGTCACTCCACTCAGCACACACCAAAGGAAGTGCCACAGTTGCATCCTTTTTACCCCAGGGCCCAGGCACCACACATCCCTCCTCCAAGACCAATCTGAGTGAGGTTCCTGAGAGGACAGGGGTCTCAATTTGCCATCAACTCTTAGATTCTTAGCCACTCAGTTTCAGCATATCATCCAAGTGCTCCCAGTTCCTTCCAGGCTAGCACAGATTTGCTATCTTTCCAGCCTACAGAGTAGATGAATCTTGTCACATGTTGCATTTTCCATTTAATGTGCTCACCATTGCCTTTCTGAGCTACATTTCTTTCTGAGGGCCTGAGCAAGTGGGCCTCCTGCTCCCCATACTTACATGGGCAAATCTTCAGTGAAGTGACCCTTCTCTGAGGAGTAGAACTTGCCACAGGCTCTGTAATTAGAACATTGTCCGCCTTAGAAAATCTTGATTTAAATTTCAGCTCTTTGCAGGAATTATTCTCTCTTGAACATGATTGCTCTCAGAACGATTTCCTTTAAGCCAGGAGTGACAGCTCTAAACACATTATTATGAACAGATGCATTGCTCAGAGCCTACACTTCATTAAGCATTTGTTCTGCTTATTTGAAAATAGTATTATAGTAAAGGGCCATCACACCAAAAAGAAAAAAGAAAATAGTATTGTAGAGTGGCACTTGGGGGACCAAATCCCAACCAGAGGTGGCCTCTGGGAGCACAGGAGACCAGAGAGCAGCTGGGGATCAGAAAGGCCACACACCTTTCACGTCCAAGCCTGAGTCCCCAGTCCTCATTAGGTTGGCTCTGGGATCCCAGAAGCCAGGTTACCAGTACCCAGGCATGAGCCTTAGAGATAATGGCTGGAGGTTGATCAGAAGATCTTACTTCCTAGGATTAACTGAGTGTCCCACATAAAGGCAGGCTGATGGGGGCAGGAGTGAGCCTGTGTGGGTGGAGCCTGGGGCATGAGAAGAGAGTCTTTGGAGACCATGCAGTGTCTACAGCTGGGCCATGGGCTTGGCCATTCTGAGCCGCACACACCCGACATGCTGGTGCAGGGCAGGCTGATAGTACAAGGAGAGGTCTCAGAGCACATGGGGATTCTGTGTGGAACCCAACAGTGCTCTTTCCTCAGAAAACATTCCAGGCAGGTCTGAGGGGGCCCCTCCCATGCATATCTGAAGGTAGGTATGGTAACCACAGAGACCTGGTCCTGTTTATCCAGAGCATTCCTTGGGGAACTGGGCAGGCAGCAAAATAACTGCAGTTTAGGAAGACAAGTGTCTAAGAAGTCAGACATGTCCTCAGGCAGTGACAGGAAGGAAGGATCTTTGCCCAAGGGAGACTGGAGGACTGGTTACTAGAGGAAACAGTCGGGGCCTAGAGGAAGCAGAGAGGAATGCCTGCCTCAGGCTGGGTCTTAGGCTGGGTCGGCCTGGAAGAAAGTATATATTCTCCCCACATGCCATTGGCTAGAGCTAGTCACATCTAGATGGACCCTAGGGAAACTGGGAAATGTAGTTCTGAGCTGAATGGTCTCATCTAAGTGGTAGTTCCCCACTGTTAAAGGGAAACACCTTGCCTAACATCCCTGCTACACGATTTCCTTGTCTGGCAACTGGATGACAACGCCTGTCAGGCAAAGCTTAAACAGGTATCTGCATCAGGAACATAATGAGGGGCCTTTTTGCTGGGAATAGTGGTGTACACTGTAATCCCAGCAATCTGGGAGCCTCAGGCAGGAGGGGATTGCAAGTTTAAGTCCAGCCTGGACAGCTGAGTAAGGTCCTGTCTCAAAAAAAAAAAAAAAAAATATGGGCTGTGGATATAGCTCAGGGTGAAAACCTTGGATTCAACCAAAAAGGGGGTGCCCCTGAGTTCCCAGAAGGTCTCCGGGGGAATATTCTTCAGCTGCCTCCTAGTCAGGTGAGAGACTTGTGGCTATTCTTGGGTACAGCTGTATTTTGGCAAGTGTAGGGCTCAGTCATGGCTTGGAAAGGTACAGCACACAGCTGCTTTGTGTCTAGGATCCCTTCTGTCCTAGGCAGCCTGGAAATCCTCAGCAGGAATTTGGCTCTACCTCATAACCTAAGGGAATAATCCTGGGGATAAACGTAAGTCCAGGGGCAAAACTGTGAATGGCTTCCTTGCCCCTCAGCCCTCCCTACCCTACCTTCACAGTAGCAACATATATATCCTACTAACCTCTGTGTTTTGTTCACAGGAGCAACCAGGGCTTTATGCACATGAAACTGGCCAAAACCAAAGAGAAATACATTTTGGGTCAGAATAGTCCTCCATTCGACAGTGTCCCAGAAGTCATCCACTACTATACCACCAGAAAGCTACCCATCAAAGGAGCTGAGCACTTGTCCCTCCTGTACCCTGTGGCTGTGCGGACCCTGTGAGCTGACCAGCCCCTCTTCACTCTGTGACAGAGCCCAAGACTTGAGCAGCCTGCCGGCCACTGACCAGCACTGCCAGCCATATCCAGTTTGTGTCGTGTGTATGGTACTAGCACACCACTGCATGTCTTAGAGTGCTGTTGCCACTTACTGGGGCTGGAGAAGGCCTGGATGAAGATGGGGGGACATGGCCCTCACACCACCCCAGTCCCCACCCCTATCCCTCCTAGAGTGTCTGTGAATTAAAATATTTGCAATCCAAAGAGATGCCTTCCAGGAGAACAAAGGCAGCAGCCCTGAGTGGGCTGGAGCTCCCAGGGCTGCATCTCTTTGTTCTCTGCTGCCAGGAACTCACCTGTTTGAGGGCCAAGTTTCCCACTGGTGCTGGGAACCAGAGGCTAGATCTGAGAGCCCGGGAGGCTTGGGCTGCCCCCTCTGGTACACGAGTGTGTGTCTCCAAGTGTGCCACGTGAGCACAGACAGGAGAAAACGTGGTCTCACACACACACACATACCTATAAAGCCCCCCTCTACTTTAGTCACTCAGTGTAACCATTAGATCTTCAAGGAATCATTGTGCAGTCAAAAAGAAGATACAACTATTTATGAATAGGGTGTGTAAATAAAATAGTCATTTAATATATATTCTTATCCCTTTTTGTGTGTAGCCCAGAGGGGCTGTTGGGGAGGGGTCAGTGCTCGCCTGCTGCTTTCATTCCCAGAGCAAGGCCTCTCCACCTTGCTGCTGCGACACCTTGGGGTGGGGAGCAGGCTGAGGCCCCCGAGGTTCTGGGCGCCTCAGTGGCCACTGTGCGGAATGGGCAAAGAACTGGAGAACAGCCTGGCCAGAGGAGAAAACTTGCAGGAAGGTGCCACTGACCCCAGCGCCTGCAAGCTCCAGTAGTGGGTAGTTGGGACTTCCAAGCAGATCAGGCAGTCATTTCTCCCTACCAGTAGCTTCTGTTAACCCCAGATACACCGTTATCCTGTGAGGTACTTAACATGAGGGAAAAAGGGCTCAGAAACACAAAGTAACTTCCCCAAGATCACACAGCTCATAAGCAGCAAAGCAGGTTCTTCAGCCAGTGCTGCTTCCCTGGCTCTACCCTGGCCTCAGTACCACCTTGCTCTGGGGGAGAGCAGGATCCTAGGATCTCAAGGGACACCGATACTGGTCGTTCACACTGCTTCCACACAGTCTCCACCATGTCCCTGTCTTTGACCACTGCAGGGCTGCCTCCTGTATACTCAGAGCAGACCCTGTTAAAGCTGTGAGTTCAGATGCGGAGAGAGGAGCCCAGAGGAGGAAAAGGACTTGTCAGGGCTAGCTGCCTACTTGGGACACAGCAGAACTCAGAGCCACCTTTGGGTACATACCATAGATTTCAGTGATTTGCAGTGGAAGTCATTTCTGTGGCCACTGCCCAGTCTGCTGCTTGGGTCACCCTCCTGGGTTTGTCTGCACAGCAGCTCCAGCCCCTCTGGATAACTTGTTGGCTGTAGCCTGGAACTAGTCTCCAGTGAACCCAGCCCTGCCCTGGCCTGTTCTGCATTTCCCAAATTGTCCTTAGGGACAAGTGCTTGGAGAGACCTGGGCCTGCCTTTGTTGGGGGCAAATAGAAGGAAACAGAAGCTGGGCTTGTCCACACTTGGGCCGCAGGGAAGGCAAGGCTTCCATTGGCAGGGTTGGCCGCTGTCTCCAGGGCACTTCCTGAGAGTCCTGGCTGCCTTGCCCTCCTAGGTGGCCCTGGGCCAGAGCCAGCTCCTTCGAAGGCCCTGCCTGCGGGGGAGGGAAGCTGGGCTGTCTGCACTCTGGCCTGGCCTTTGCTCCCTGGGGATTCCTGGGACCTCCATCCTCAGCCTCAGTCTCCCACTGCCCTCAGCACCGAGGCCCCAGAGGAGCCGGTATATGGGACAGGGGCTACTAAAAGGAATTTTTTTCCCTTAATTTTATGAACCTCTCCCTTTTCTTCCTCTAATTGTGACCGTTTCCTTTGTCAGCGTGTGTTCATGTTTTCTTGGACACCTAACAATTGAAACAGCTTTTCCCTTTCAAAAACACTCACATTCAGGTTACTGGCGTTGGTTTGGTTTTTGTTTTTTCTTTGCTTTTCTTTTTTTTTTTTTTTTTTTTTTTTTTTTTTTTTTTTTCATCTGCTGCCAGTTAATGGAAGGGGAAAATGAGGTGGATTTCTTTGAGGGAGAGAAATAGCTCTCCGCCACACATCATCTTGCCCTCCGCGTCTTGTCTCCGCACGAGCTCCACCGCCACCAGGCTTGCTCCGCAGCCTCGGCTGTCTCTCTTTCCCTTTGCTGGCTCCATTGTTGACCACAATGCCCGGCCACTTCAGCAGCTCTGTCCTTGAGCACTGAGGAGTCAAGGGCCCTTTAGGCAGCCCAGCAGAACAAGATGGTGTCCAGAGAAAGAAAGGAGGCTTTGTGTGGACAGAGCCCACCTGCCGATCGTCCGGAGGCCCTGCAGCCCATAGTCCTGGAGAGAGACTCAGAGCAGCCCCTTACAGGAAAGTGATAAAGAGCTCTGAGTCTTGAGGCAAACTGGGCTGCTCCCTGCAGAGGGGCTCCCTGTGGCCCTCATGTGCGGGCAGGAGGGATCCTAATAGAACTTGCAGAAAGGGCTTCACGTCAACAGGCAGAGCCTGTGCCTCTGCAGCAGTCCCAGGAGCTGAAACTTGCACACTGAGTCCAACTGCTTACCAAGATGTGTCACCCAGCCTACCATGTGCTTTCCAAAGGGCAGTACATGTAGAAAACCTGCAGACTAGGCAAACATCCTTTTGGAGTTGACTCGTGGATGTCCTCAAAAAATCTGGGCTGAATCGGGCATCTACCCAGCAAACTGCATCTTCACACTTCCAGAATCAGTTACCTGCAAAGACCAAATCTTAGAGGCACCCTGCAGACACAAGTGGCCCTCGGCCTCCACCCCGTCCTCAGGGCTGTCCGTATCACTGCCTCCTAGCCACTAACAGCTGAAACTATGTCCCTTAAATCCAGTTTTGTGTGGTACACTGTATAATGATGGAGATTTAATGTGAAGTTTTTAATACACGAGTGTCGTGTTTAAGCACACCTCCTTCCACATGTGTAATTTATTTAGAACACCCACGAGCTAGGCACAGTGGTACACATCTAATCCTAGCTACTCAAAAGACTGAGGTAGGAGGATCTTAAGTTCTAGCTCAGCTTGGGCAGCTTAACAAAACCCCATCTCATTAAAAATAGGTCTGGGGATGTAGCTCAGTAGTAGTGCCTCACATGGGCATGATCCTGTTCAATCTCAGTACTGTGAAAACAGAAAAAGCAACTGTGCACTCCAGGAATTTCACTGGCTTGCAAAGCCTGAGCTTCTGCCACGCACCCCCAAAGTGGATTGCCACAAGAAAGAATGTTTCTGCTTCCTAATAATGAAGAAGACAGATCCCTAATGAGCGTAAGTGGAAACAAACGAGTTTGTTCAGCATCCTTGAATGCCTCCTGCTCCTCAGGTCCAGTGAATATAGAGGTGAATGGACCCAGCCCTGGTCTCAAGAAGTTTCCGGTGTGGAAAAGCACGCACAAAATTGTACATGATAACAACTGAGATGGCCAGGTACTGTGAGAGCCCTGACTTGGGGCAGGGTGGGGAGAGGGACTGAGGATTGCACTGGCTTGCAACAGTGAGAACCAGTTGAGTGTTGGAGGGTGAGAAGTTCAGCAGGGTCTCTGGAGGAACAGGTGCAGGATTATCAGGACCTGCTGTGACACGGTCTACCTGGTAGATCCCCAGGCTCCTGGGTCTCCTGTGGCTGCTGCCTCTGGAAGTAGATGCTCTTGGCAGGGATGTTTACCTGAAGATGCTTGAGAGATGCTGGTCTCCTTTTCTAGGAAGGCCCATCCTTAAGGAATCAGGGCTCTGATTCTCCTGGCACACACCATCCCCCCCATTGTTTGCCCTGACAACATTATCAAGACACAAGGATAACATCGTGCCTCCTCAAGAATCCCTGAGTCAGGGAGGGTCCAGGAGGGCTAGCAGCTGAAGCCTTTCCCTCACAGATTAGCCTAAGGGGCACTGGGGCACCGTGTGTCAGGGCCTGCACTGGAATGTCCTCCAACCCTTACCCATCCCCCCACTTTGCCTGCCCGGCCAAGCTACTCCTTCCCCCTCCATCCAGCCCAAGGCAGCAAGCAGTCCTGCCCCCCCATGGTCCCCCAGGCCCAAGACTGAGGCTTGGCTTCTCCTTGCACATTGCAGTGACCCAGAGCTCCAACCCCCAGGCCTCTCAAACACCAACCCCTTACACACACACGCACACACGCGCGCGCACACACACGTGTGCATACATGGAATCCTGATGTTCACAGGGCAAAGCCACAGCATAGACCAACTGACAGAAACTTACTGGGCTCAGTCAGGACCCAAGGCAATGTCAGCTCTCTGGCCAGGAATTTCCTGGTGGGATAGTCTGGTTAAGTTCAATTAAACCAACACCGTGCAGAGATGGGACAGTGACAGGTAAGCAACAGCAGGAAGCCTCACACAGGAAAGGCCTTTCTCAAGTGCCGGGCATGGTACATGGCTGGGAGCCTTCACCTCTTCAGCGGACAGGCAGCAAACAGGCTCACGGAGGGACAGGTTCGCTCGGGGCGACACAGCAAGTCCATCTCCACGGGCTTCGGGGTATTGAAGATGGCCAGCTCCAAGCGTCCCTTGGCTAATAGCCCTGAGACAACTAGTATGGGGCTGAAGGGGTTTTCTTAGAATTTCTGGGCCAATTGCTTTTCACTGGCCCCTCAAGAATGGCAATATCTCAGGCCTGCAGTGGCCGCTGTCACATCTGGCTTTGGGAGACAGTTTCTGGAGGGTGGACCAGGCAGCAGAAAGTCACCAGTAGGGCTCTGGTGCCCTCTTGTGATATCATTCAGCATTGCAGTCAGACCCGGGAAAGAACGGGAGCCTCCCGGCCACAGGGTCTGCTAGAGGAGAAACCGAGGTCCAGAGACACAAAAGGCAGCTGTGTGAGTGACAGATGGCAGGCAGTACAAAGCCTCGGGTGCTGAGGGCTCTAGCAGATGAGGGGACACAGGAAGTGGTACGGGAGCCAGGCAGACAGCTGGCAAAGGAGAAACAGGGCAAAGACTAGAGGCTCTTCTTTCTGACCCTCAACTCAGCTCGTAACACGACATTCAGCGGCAAGGCCTGGAACACTTCAGCTGAGGGGGGGAACCAGGCTGAATTAGAACAGCTCAGTTCCGAACAATGGTATGCGACATTTTTAAGGTTACTGACTTTGCAATTATAAAATAAATATTGATAACTATGTGCTTACTGAAATAAATTTGTATTTCAGGAAAACAAAAAGATTAAAATTACCCTAAACTTAACGGTACGGTTGACATTCTTAAGTACTCCTCAGTCTTTCTTCTATGCATGTATAATTGTTTAAACAAAATTGGGCTCATGCTGTGCTCATACAGTTTTATACCTTTTTTCCCACTTAACATAGTGCCATGGTCTTTTGCTTTTGCGTTACTAAGTCTCTATAATGTGGTCTTTTCCAAGCTGCAAAATATTCTGTCTTAATTTAGTGAACTTACATAGTCACTTTTTGTATAACCAGCTCTGCGGGGAGTATGCTTTTTCCAGAAATATTTATACATAAGGGGGTAGTTTGTTTTTGTTTTGTTTTGGGGGTCTTTTTGTTTTTAAAACCAAAGTCTAAGTTGCTAGATTAGTTTCCTAGGCTAGCCTCAAACTTGGTATCCTCCTGGGTCAGCCTTCCAGAGTGCTCAGATTACAGGTGTGTGCAACTATTTCTAAGCCTCTGCTTGTTTGGTTTTCCTTCAAGGAGAGACTCGCAAAAGTGACGTTACGTAGTCAAATGCAGGACGTCTTTTAATTGTTTTCGGTCTTCCAGAGCGATACCAGTCTATCTTCCACTGCATGGCTGGGTGTGTCCTCCCAAGGAAAGCCGTGCATTTGGTTCAGGGACTCTGAACAACTGGACTTGACCTAATTGTGAGGCATAAACTAAGCGATTTCCCTTCATGGAAGAGAGCCTGGGTTCAGGCAGGGGCTTTGGGGTAGGACTGGAGGATACTTGGTGACCTACTGCCCTAGGCTTCTAGGATGCAGGCCTCTCAGTGCTAAAGCCAGGAGGGCTCCAGGCAAATCAGAACAGCTGGGCATGTCACCCAGGCTGCCAGCTCCCGGCGTGCCCCTAGGCAAGCTCCTTGTCCTCCATTCAGAACCTCGTTCTGCCCTTGTGAGGATGAGGTCCCGGGCTGAGGCTGGGTGCACCCAGAGCTGATCGGGAGCCAGGCCCTTGCGTCTGCAGAAGGGCAGGTGAGAGGAGCAGCTAGCACCGGCCACAGGAGCACCGCCAGCCCAGGCTCGCCCCTTCCAGCGGAGACCCAGATGAGCTGCGAAAAGCTTCCCTCCAACTCCAGTGTTAAATGCCACAAAAAAGCATCTCAGCTGGGTGTGGCGACACAGGCTTGTATTGCCAGAACTCTAGGAGGCTGAGGCAGGAGAATCACAAGTTTGAGCCTAGCCTGGGCAACTCAGAGATTTAGTAAGACCCTGTCTCAAAAGAAAAAAAAAAATCTAAGGATGCAGCTCCGTTCTCTCCCCAGTACCAGGGGGGAAAAAGAAAAGAAGGAGGAAGATAGCCTCACTGGGTTATAGCAGAGGTTACATGCCATTTATCTTGGCCCTACTGTGCAGGTCTGTGATCCCAGGACTCTGGGAGGCCGAAGCAGGAGGATGGCAAATTCGAGCCCAGCCTGGGCAGCCTGTGACTCTGTGAGACCTCGTCTCAAAATCAGAACTGGAAAATGAGGTGAGGATGTAGCTCAGTGCCAAAAAAAATGAAATAAAATAAAATTCCATGCAGCTTAGACGGATGCCCTCTGCATGCCTCGCCATCGACCCTCAGATAACAACAGCCAGGGTGGGAATGCAGGTAGAAGGCAATGGTCATTACAGCTGCAGAATTTCAGAGGAGAAACGGTGTGGGTGCCTGGAAGGCCTCGTGTAGGAGGTGAGAGTCAGTCCATGTTACAGATAAAAATGCTCTCTACGCCTGGCGTGCTGGCAGGCACCTGTCATCCCAGCTACCAGGAGGCTCAGGCAGGAGAACCTCAAGTTTGAAGCCAGCCTTGGCAATGTAGCGAGATCCTATCTTAATTTAAACAAATAAGGGTGGATATAGTTCCGTGTTCCCTGAGTACAATATTCCAACACAAAAAAAAGGGGGGGGCAGAGGAGGGAGAAACAAAACAAAAGCAGTAGCCCATGCGAACATCTGAAGGCCTGAAGCTTAGGCTCCCTCTTCCCCTGCCCACGAAAGTGCACAGCTGTGTTGCTACAGTCTCTTGATGTTGCCTCTTTTTTACTTAAATTGTAAAACACTATGGCTGTGATCTAAGTAATAAGCATTTGTGTTTACTTATTTAAATAATTCCCACATTTGATATTCATCTCAATATTCAACCCACTTATTTTGTCTATTGTTTCAATGCTAAATCCCTGCAGCATCTTTATCATTTCAATATTAAAAATGCACTGTGTTCACTGTCTGGTCGGTCTCCACCTGCTAGCATGTCACGTCCCAGAGGCAGGAGCTCGGAGAGGCCCTGGCACACAGGAGTGCTCCCTAGGTGTTTGCGAGATGACACAGCAACAATACGAGGTCCTGTCTATGGCAGGTGGCTCCGCTCTGTTTCACACAGTACATGCAGCGGGCTCCCAGGATGAGGGCCCAGCTGTGCAGATAAAAAGCACAAGCTGAGGATGGCAAGGCGACACTGAGCAGAAGCTGGACTTAGTAGAAGCGGTGGCCCAGGGAAGGTCACAACCCAGAGGTGAGTGGGATTGAAAGGAACCATGTAGTCTCTTCCCCAAGGGCAACAGACCAGGGAGACTTTCAGAGTCCCCGAGGTCCCTTGTTCCACACCCCTGCCCTCCTGGCCCTGCCATTGTGGGGAACCTCCCCTGCATCTCCTAATATAAGCAGCAGGAAGGGCCCTCGCTGTGTAAATGGAGCTCTTGAAACTGAGAGAGAAAGGGCTGGACTCGGTCCATCACCAGGCAGTGCTGGATCTAGGATTCAGAACCAAGTATTCTAACCTTGCAGCCTGCTGTGTCTACTCATTGTTTCCCAATGTGCCTGATCAGAGGTGTGCACACGGTTCTTGTAAAAATACAACGGTCTCGGTTACTTTTTTGTCACTGTGACTCAATATCTGACATCCACAACTTTAGGGAGGAAAGATTTATTTTAGCTTACAGCTTCAGAAAGTTACAATCTATTCACAGGTGAGCGGCTAGAAAATGGCGGAATCACGTGGTGGGGCCGCAGCTAGAGCCAGAGCTGGAGCCCCTCTGGGAGACAGAGATCCTCACAGCAACACGGCAGAGACTAGCCTGGGAGGAATGGGTGGAACCAGCACCTGCCCCTTCAGGTCAAGCCCCCAGCACCTGCCCCCTGCAGCCAGGCCCCACCTCCCAATAGTGCATACCCATAGGAATGTGAGGCTTTTGGGGGACCCTGTAGATCCAAACCATAACAACACCTTCTAGGCCCTTCCTCTTGGAGACTTAGATTCAAGAGGTCTTGGGGAGCCGCAAAACCCTGTACTTTTCACAAGCTCCCCAGGGTGTATTATGACCGAGTTTCAGAGATCCTCCTTCAGGGGGAAGGGCAGTTTGCTTGGCTGCTCACCAAGTGCCTGGACCTTGCACAGCGCTAGAGAAGGGTAAGGCACTGACTACAAAACTATGCCTGTGTCTGTCTTGTGCCCAATGAAACAATGAAAGTGGTGGAGCCCCAGCCTCACCTATCACTAGGCAGTGGTGGGTCATGGGACAACTCTGAACACACAGAACTGGTGAACATCAGAGGAAATAACCATGGTGTAACTGCTTGGAAACCCACAGAGTATTGTGTAAATGTTTGTAGTTGCAGCCCTTCCTAGATAGAAATGTGTTTTTATTTCACAAGTAGGTGTCACTCACATCTCAAATAAGGGAATTCCTGATCCTACCCAACAGTCAGTGTTTCTGAATCCTGCGTTACCAGAGGGGGTAAGCTTTGCTCAGGGGGAAAGGCAAAGTTGAGGGACAGAATCAAGGTCAGAGGAGCCTGGGGTCCCTCCTTAAAGCACTACTTCTCGGGCTGAAGAAATGGCACAGCGGTTAGAGCGCTTGCCTAGCAAGCACAGGCCCTGGGTAGGATTCCCAGGCATCGCATAAAGATGGACGTGGGGGCGCACGCCTGGAGGCTGAGGCAGGAGAACTGCCGAGAGTCCAAGGCCAGCCTGCGCTCATTTTTTAGTTTTGAACAGATGCCATGACACACAGCCTGAAAGCTCGAAGCTAGCCTGAACCATCTGGCAAGACGCTGTCTCAGAACAAAAGAGCATCCCAACAACGATAATAAGAAAGGGCTGGGAATGTAGCTCAGTGCTGCCTGGGTTCAATCCCTAGTACCAAAAATAAACTTAAAAATATCCCCCACCGTCCCACCCATGCTTTTCCTGGAGCTCACCTGGCCGAAGTCCGGCGGTCCCTTGTGAGTCACCTCTTTCACGCAGCCATCCCTGACTGCAGCTGGGACAGCTTCCCCTCCTGGTTACCACTCACAGCTCTGGCTGTGTCTTCCTCAAGAGTTGCAGATCGCTTCTCTTGAGCACCACCGCTTCCCCTGGGCTCGAGGCTCCCTCACTCCACACTCCAGGGCCCTGCAGGACCTCTGTGTTTCAAATTGCAGGTCATCGTATGTCAGCTTAGAGCGACTGTTTCTCCCAAATTGCCTGAAAAGAATCACCTGGAGCTGGTATCAAACCTACTCAGGCCAGGGTGGGAAGAATAGCGCAGTTGTTAAAGTGCTTGTCTGGCAAGCGCAAGGCCCTAAACTCAATTCCCCCGCCCTATATAATCTGGGTGTGGTGACACACACCTAAAATCCCAGCACGCGGGGAACTGCCATAGCTCAAGCCAGCCTGGGCTATGTAGTGTGTTGAGGACCAACCTGGCCTACAGAGTGTGACCCTGTCTCAAAAAGGCTAATCAGGCTTTCCTCTAGAAATTATTATTTACTAGGAGGTCTGTCTTGGAACTGGTTGTTTTGGGTTTTTTTTGTTTGTTTGTTTTTAACACTGGGGTTCAATTCAGGACCTTACACATGCCAGGGAAATGCTCTACCTCTGAGCTACATCCCCTCGCTTTATTTTGAGACAGTCTTGCTACGTTGCCCAGGCCAGGCTGAAACTGTCAGTTCTCCTGCTCAGTCTCCTGAACAGCTGGGATTACAGGCATGTGCCTGTATATCTAGCTGGGAATTTGTGTGTGTGTAGTACTGGACTTGAACTCAGAGCCTTTGCGCTGAGCTACATCCCTAGCCTTTTTCATGTTGAGACAGATTCTTGCTAAGTTGCTGGTATTGCAGGCCTGCATCACCATTTTTAGCTGGTGGGTTTTGTTTTGTTTTGTTTTGTTTTGTTTTGTTTTGTTGTTTTTTGAGAGAGGGTCTTGTTCTGTAGTCCAGCCTGGTCCTGAACTCACTATGTAGCCCATGCTGGACTAGAATTCACAGCAATTGTCTTGCCTCAGCTTCCAGAATGCTGGGATTACAGGCTTGTGCCACCATACCCAGATATTAAGTGATGCTGAAGGATCGAACCCAGGTCCTGTGCGCTTCCTAGTTAAGTGTGTAATTGCTGAGGACCTAACCCCTGGCGAATCTGTTTTTTTTAAAACTGAAGTTCTAGAACCTAAATGCTGACTGATGTTCTTTGATCTGTAATGTGCACGTGAATCGCCTGGTGTGCCTGTTCAGCACCAGTCCTGGTCACTCAGGCTACAGTCTACGCTGCTCACAAGATACCAGGTGATGCCAATGCTACAGGTCGCTGGTGCTTAGCCAAGTTCAGGTGATCCTCATCCTCAGGCACTTTGGGGAAACAAAGATTTACTGTTAATTTCTACCTTAGCACAGCTGAGGAGGTTTTAAACATGCTAAGGTCCAGGTCCTACTGCAAATCAGTTAAATCAGAATCTCTATGGTTTGTTCTTCTTTGCTTTGTAGGCTGAGATCAGTACTAGAGCCTTGTGCATGCTAAACAAGTGCTCTACCACAGAGCTCTATGCCTGGCCCCCCCCAAAAATGTTTTTCGTTTGTTTCTTTTTAAACTTGGGATCAAGCCCAGGGCTTTAGCACTGAGCTACCTCCCTAACCTTATTATCTTATTTTTAATGAAATGTTTGATTTCTTTTTTAATTTTAAAAATTTTTATTTACATATCACCTCCCTTTCCCCTTCGCACCCTCTTACCTTCCCCAGTGTTCTTCTTTGCAACTACATGACCTTGAATCTTCTGGAACTGAATGCTCAGGTTGTCCTGGGCTGTTCCCAGTGGTCACCTCTGAGAGTTATGCTTCATGCTTTTTTCTTCTGCATTACCAATATGAGAATCTTTCACATGCTTCCCTGGCTGCCAACCAGGAAAGTTAAAGTCTTAACTATATGATCTTGAATCATCTGGATCTGAATGCTCAGGGTGTCGTGGGCTGTACCTAGTGTGGTCACCTCTGAGAGTTAAGGCCTTAAAGTGCCTCGCAGGAAGGGCATTAGCCTTCCTGCATCTCTACTCTGCCTAAATGACTCACACTTGCGAACTATGAGCTGCGCTCCTTGTCCTTGCTGGGCACTGTGGTGGTGTGTGTGTGTGTGGGGGGGGGGGGGTGTTACTCAGAGTATCCAGTGTGTTGTGTACACCCCAGGGATACCCTGTGAGAGGTGTGACCTTAACTAAACAACTCATGTTCGGGACCTATGCATCCAGTGGTGTCATGTGCCACTTCCAGGTACCACCTGGTGTGAGTGATCCAAGATAAAAAGAACTTCCTGCCTTCCTGATCTACACCTGTCCTTTGGCTCCCCCCTACACAACTCATGCATGTCCATCACATTAACTGTACCCCTCAAACCTTCCCGTCCTGACTCAGGGGGATTGCACAACTCAAAGTGTCCCAGGCACAGTGGTGTCACATTCCACTCCCATGGGATCACCTTTGAGTTACAAAGCCTTACCTAATACCCCTTGGCACCTCTGAGACTCCAGTCACGGGTGGGTGGACTCAGTGTATCCTAGGCCCAATGATGTCATGTACCACACTCCTAAGTTACCACTGAACTATCTAAGGCCATAGAACTTTGGAGCAAGGGACTTTAATGCTTTAATGTCTCCACAACTCACAATCATGACACTTCAGACTGGCCAGGGGAGAAGGGGGGCTCATTCCGAGTTTCCTGGCACAATGGCCCATGTGTCATCCCAGGAGGGACTCCCCACCCTGAGTTACAGGCCTCCTAAGCAACCCATGTAAATGACCCATGAGCTGTGCCCCTCGGACTTTCCAAAGGTAGGCTGGGGGGCATGTTCACTCAGGGCGTTCTGTCCAGTAGTGTCATGTACCACTCCCAGGGACCACCTAGGAGAAAGGGCTCTTTGCCTTTCTACCCTGTCTCTGAGTGAAAGGCTATAAAAACTTAGTAGAAAAGGGGCCTTCCCACTTACCTATTCTTACTAGGCAATTCAAGTTATGAATTGCAGTTTTTAACATACCCAGACATCTCCTGGGCTGGATCAAGAGATGATCATTCTCTTCGATATAATGCTTCTGTACTTTCTGATGAACACTAGATGGTGTGGCAAGTGGTAATCAAAAGGCAAAAAAGTGGGGCTGGAGGAATGACTCCGTGGTTAAAGCTACTTTCCTTGTAAGCACTAGGTCAAGCACTAAGTACCTGAGTTCAATTCCCCAGCACCACATAATCTGGGTGTGGTGGTGCAGTCCTATAATCCCAGCACTCAGGAGCCTAAGGCAGGAGATTGCTATGAGATCAAGGGCAGCCTGGGCTCCATGGTGAATTCAGGACCAGCCTGGGCTACAGAGCCATACCCTGTGTCAAAAAAAAAAAAAACATACAACAAAACTTTTTCATTAACCATGGGAGAAAAATGGATTATAAGTAGCCCTTGAAGAACAAAAACCACAAATAAAACTGTATAACAAGCTAAAATCTAGGAAAAAACCTTTCTCTTAGCTCTGTGAACACTAGAATGAAAACCTGAAAGTAAAAAGAAAATATCTTCTATTCAAAAACCAAAAATAATTAATACCCCTGTATACTTTTCCTCTATAAACTTCAGAAGGGAACACATGAAATCTTTCTCTATTCAGGGAAAAAAATCTTTTATTGATTTGAGCTAATTGAGACAATAAAAAAATGAGTAAATGAACATTTGCTGTTGGCTGGTGCCTTTCTCAAAAGCATGAGTCTTGCTACAGATGGTGGCACCCAGGATGGTGGGTGCCATTTTGTTTAAAGATGGCAGCACCCATGATGCCATTTTAAGATGGTGGCCAGACACGTGGTCTCTGGCCAAAATGGAGACCAGATACATGGTTCCAAATAGAGATGGTGCCAGACATATGGTTTTGTGAAAAGAAAAAATACAAAGAGAAAATGTCACTCCAGGTATCCATGGGCTGGTGGAGATAAACCCAAAACAGCTGCCAGGCATTTCTGAAAACTTAGGTGACATACTGAAGCAAAAATATTTGAACAGGCATCTAAAAAGTTGCTAGACATAAAACAAAAACACTAAAAAGCATCTGAAATAAAATAAATGCAACGTAACAGTTCCCAAACAATTAACTTTCAATAAATGCAACATACTATGATATTTTCCAAGTAACAATTATTTCTAACTGAATTCAACATTTTTAAACTATTCCCTTTTCATAATCCACATAGCCATTCCCTTAAAATTAAAACATTGTTTTTTAAATTTAAAACTTGAGCTTTAAGAATTAAAACAAGCAATTTAACTTTCCAAACCAACAGGAAAGTGATTTGTCTTCCTTAAGTTCTTTCCATAAACTACCGAGATTTTCTTGCACTGCATTGTGGTTTGGCTCTGGAACGTCCCCCAAAGTCTGCTGTATTTAAATGTTATGGATTGTCTATGGAACCATGTGCTGTTGGCAGACAGGGGCCTAGTCTGGAGGGGTGAATTACAGGCCTGAAAATTAGGATTAATGGTGTGTAAGTTAGGATTAACGGTGTGTAGTGGCCACACCTTCCACACCTAGATCCAGGAGGGTCTAATCACAGGGTTGAGAACTGGAAGGATATATCAGCTGCATCCTGCCTTCCTTGGAGGACTAAACTTGCCTGCCTGCCTGCCTGCTTGTGAGTTCATGAGAAGCTGCCTCCACCTCTGCCTCTGCCGTGTACTTTGATTGCTGCCAGCTGCCCCTGAATGGACTGTGACCTTCTGAGACTGTGAGTTAAAATAAACCTCTCCTCTCCTAAATCTGTTAATTTCGGGTATTGAGTCACAGAAATGAACAAGTAACTAAGACACACTGGGAAGGCAAATTCGAAATGGGAAATCAGGTTGTGAGAAGAGAGGGTGGGATTCCACATACCTGTTCCTGCCCCAGATATCCCAGATGATAACCCCCAAATATGTTAGTGGTTGTGGTGTCAGGGCTCTGCTGGGCCCTCACATTGACTTTGTGTCTCCACAGGCTTGAAAAGTAGGTCCAGGAAGATGGGAGGCAGGTTGTGAAGAGAACATTTTATTGAGAGAGTTACAGATGGGAAAGGACAGTAAAGCTTCTGCTAGTCAAAAGGAGACTCAGAAATGGGGGTTGCCCCTGTGGCTCACTGTCTAGGGATTTTTATGGTTTCATAGGGTAAGAGGCTATTCCATGCTAAGCAGCTTAGTGCTAAGGCTGATTGCTAGGTTCTTCACCTTTACGCTGCTGCTGAAGCCCACCCTTAAATAGTTTTCTTTTAATTACTTAATGATTAGTGCTTAAAAGTGACTAGGAGTGGTAAGAATGGCGGGGAGTGGCAGGAGGTGTTCTGTAATCCTGCCTTCCATCATCCTCTGTCTCTGGAGGATGCTGTATCCCTAACTGCCTACAACCCCATGGTCTCCTCTCACGCCTATGTCACTGCCTGTCATGGCCACCGACACTGCTTCTTATCTAGGCTCCAGGGGGCCTTTCCTAGGGGAAGCTCAATAGCAGTCTGCACTTCCTGTGTCTCACTTGCTTCTGGAGCCTGGGGCTACCAGCTGCTGTCAATTCTCACTTCTCCTGAATCCGCTCTTACTTCAGTCTAAAGTTCTGGGCTCTGGGCTTTCCTCCATCTGCAGATGCCCAAGGTTCACAGCCGTTCACAATCAGCCTGGGGTGGCTTCCTGGGCTGCTGGGCTAGAGGCTGAAGGTGTGCTGAACAGTTTAAAGGACTGAAAATGATGGAAGGGTTGATGAGGGCAAAGGTGAAAGGTGAACTTCCGATGTTTCTTTGGGATTTTTGACCTTCTCCTAACCTCCTTTGTCAGGGTGCTCTTCTATCTCCTACCTGCATTGAACAGGCTGTTTTTTTTTTACTATAATCCCCACTTTTCAAATGAGAGGTCATGACATTGTGCAGCTCTATTACTCGGTCACCACCTTGCCTGGAAGTCCTAAATGTTTGATTTCAAGACAGGGCCTCACCGGGTTGCAAACTTGCCCAGGCTGGGCTTGAATTTATAATTCTCCTGCCTCATCCTTCCAGGCTACTGGGATTACAGGCTTGTGCCATCAGACCTGGCCCTAAAGATGATTCTAATGCAACAACAGAATTAAGAGCCACTGCTTTTGTATGTCCCCCTCACATTAAGTTAATGACAAAATGAGAGAAGACATTTTCGTAGGCTTGCCTTGGTTAGCCTTGATCTCAGTTACATGTGATATATATATATATATATATATATATATATATATATATATATATATACAGATGCAAGTGAGTAACTAGAAGGAAAGAAAGAAAGGAAGGAAGGAAGGAAGGAAAGAAATATGGCAAGAGGATAGGAGCAGACCCAGAGCAGCCATGTGGAAAGTCTGCAGTGCAAGGACAAGCAGGTGGGGGCAGAGGCAAGCTGCCAGCACAGAGAACCCGGGGCTTCCCATGCCTATGAGGTAGGAGGTCAGCTTAGGGCAGCTGTAATGAGGAGCCTGTGTGAGCTGAGCGGTGAAGAATGAACAGGACTCTGTTTTCTCAGCACAGAGGATGAAATGAACAGAGTTTTGGATGTGAGAAAATTGCACCAAGTACAATAACCAGTGATGCTGGCGGTGCGGGTGAAGCATGGAAGGAAATGGCAGAGAAGCAGAGATCGCAGGGGACTCTGGGAGATGTGAGAAGAAGAGAGAGCCAGTGATCCCTTGTTAGAGGATGACTGCGGGGCATTATCTGTAGAGCCCCAGGTCACAGCTGAGATTCCAGAGCCTGCATAAAAGTACTCTTGTGGGGGCTAGAGGAATAGCGCAGCACTTGTCCAGCTAGCACGAGGCCCTGGTTTCAATTCCCTAGCACCACATAAACCAGGTGTACTGGCACATGCCTAAGGGCTGGTAATCCTGGCACTCAGGAGGCTGAGGCAGGAGGATTGCTGTGAGTTTGAGGCCAGCCTGGGCTATATAGTCAGTTCAGGACCAGCCTGAGCTACAGAATGAGACCTTGTCACAAAACGTAACTATTCTGGTGGACGTAACGACCCAAAGAACTTGGGGTGCTAGATCATTTTCTAGAAAGCATTTTTTTTTGCAGGGAGGGGAGTTGTGGAGGGTGTATGAGCCATTTCCCTTTCCCCTAGACCCAGTCCTCTCCCTCCTCCACCTTCTCCCCCTCACCAGTGTCTTACACATGCACACAAGCGCATCACCACGGAGCTTTGGCCTTCAGCCCCAGGACCCTTCCTTTTAATACTTCTGTCTGCATCAGTATTTCATTTTGACAAATCTCTTAAACACCCTGTTTGCCAAGCCCTGTTGAGAAGCCAAGAAAGTCAGTTCTACCCTTGTGGCGTGACAGTGGGAAATAGGCACCGTCACGAGTGACTATAGCACAGGACAGGACGTCAGACAGGCCCCAAACTTTACTGTGAGGCAGAGTGAGGGAAGCCAGTTTTGACTGGAATGATTGGGGAAGTCTTCAAGGAGACAATGGGATGTTTTATTTGTATGTGTGTGTGGTGCTGGGACTCGAACCCAGACACAATGCCAGACAAGTATTTTGCTGCTGAGCCACACCTCGGCTTGGTAATAGAACCTTGGAAGGCTTTTTGTTTTATTTTTGAGACAGGGTCTTGCTCTGCATTCAAGGCTGATTTTGAAATCACTATGAAGCCAGAGATGGCCTCACACATGTGGCAATCCTCCTGCCTCAGCCTCCTGACTGTTGGGATTACAGGCATGCACCACCAAGCTGGGTTTATGTGGTGCAGGAGAATCAAATTCAGGGCCTCGGGCTTGCTTGGCAAGTGCTTACTACTGTGATATCTCTCCAGGCCTGAGGTGCATGATTTTTGAGGATTCACTGGTGACAAGAAGAAACAGACTTGAAGAACGTGAGGACTTGCAAAACCTGAGTAGCTACACAGAAGTGAACCAGGTGAGACAGGAAGGGCAGGGACAGCCCTGGGTGCCAAGTGAAAGACTACACTGACCGGGAAGTCAAGAGGGAAGCAGGGGGCGGTTTTTGTTTGTTTTGAGGTAGTGTGGACTGAATCCAGGGCTGCTCTAATACTGAGCTACACCTGAAGCCCTTTCTGTGTTTTAATACAGTCTTGCTAAGTGGCCCAGGCTGGCTCTGAACTTGTGATCTTCTTGCCTCAGAGTCCAACTCACTGCTGAGA
Organism: Ctenodactylus gundi; assembly: GCA_004027205.1. Lineage (NCBI taxonomy): Eukaryota > Metazoa > Chordata > Mammalia > Rodentia > Ctenodactylidae > Ctenodactylus > Ctenodactylus gundi. Next base: position 53,034 of record PVKB01000913.1, read on the forward strand.
TTACACACTGCCACACCTAGCTTCCATGGGAAGTTTTTAGAGTTAGGAGTGACGGGCTCACAGCTGGACAAGAGGCCGGAGGTGTGCAGAACAGTTTAAGGGGCTGAATAATGACAGAAGAATCGGGGATAAGGGCAGAGATGAAAGGTGAACTTTACTGAATCAAAAGAAAAAAGGGTTTTGATCTCCAACATTCAAATCCTCAAGAATACCCAATTAAGGGCTGGGAAACTTCTGACAAGGACCTGCAAGCTGGAGTGGCCTGAGCTGTGGCCTCTGGCATAGAAACGACTAGTGCAGTTCCAGACAAAAGTCCTGGTGATGTGGGATTTGCTCACTCTTTTGAGTCAGTTATGCCTCAATTGAAGGTTTAATTTCAATCTTTCCCTTTTCTTTATGTTCTTCCACAGGAGAATAACATCTCTATTTTAATCTAAAATTAATTATTTATGATTCTGAACACACTCGACACCTGCCTGGGTCTTTTGCTTTTTGAATAATACATCTGAATAGGAACTCACATAAGCCAGGGCAAACACAATTTTTAGGAAAATGGCCTTTCTTCCATTGTTGCCTGATTAATTGCTCTAAATCATGGTGTGGCCTTGTCATTTTCCTGCAGAGCCCAAAATCTATCCCTTTCACACTAATTAGATGCCAGATGCCTGGATCTGGCAGCCCAGATTTCCACCATCTGGCCACCACCCGACCTTTACAGTCTTATCTCCTGTTGTGCAATAACTTTTTCTACTGGTCCAAGTTTTATGCATTCATTCTCCAAGGCGCAGATCAAACCTCTCCTGTCCCATCAAGCTTTCTCTGGTTCCCCCTCAAGAGAAAGTCTCTCATGATTCTGAATTTCAAGTCTTTCATTTCTGTGTCCTTCATTAGACTCAGCTCCTTTGTGGGGTGCTGCCACACAAGCAGGTGTTCGTACAAGTGGTGAGGCACGGTCTCCTACATCTCAGGAAGCAGGTAAACACATAGCAGGGACAATCACCTACCTCGACCTAAGTACCCCATTAATGCTTCACTCTGATGGTGGGCTGTCCCCACTGAGCTAGATCCACATAAAAAGCATGCATCTCACATTTGACAAATCTGAAATGCCTCTCTTCTCCAGGCTGACTTTTCTGTTTCAATTCCTTACATCAGTATGCATAATCCTGTTTACAAGTTCGAGTCGCAACCATTATTTCCAGTAAGAACTCAATAGTCCAGAGATGCAACCACTAAGCTAAGGGTTACTTTAGAGAAATAGATTTGGGGTTCAGGGTCCGGGGACTTGTCCAAACTCTAAGGAAGTGGCAGGACTCTCCAGTTTTCCTAACTCCAGAAGCAATGCTCCTTTCAAGACCCAAAAAGTTATGTGGGTTTCAAAGGAAAGGGCTGGAGGAATAGCCCAGCCTTTAAAGCACTTGCCTAGCAAACTCAACAGCCCTTGGTTGGATCACACAAGCTAGGTGTGGTGGCACACAGATCTAATCCCAGCACTCAGGAAGCAGAGACAGGACTGGGGGTTTGAGGTCAGCCGGGCCTACATAGTGAGTTCAGAACCAGCGTGAAGTACACAGCGAGACCCTGTCTCAAAAAAAAGTGGGTCCCCAAAGCACACACGAAGTGTCCTGTGGACTGCAACTTGGGTAGTTGAGGAAAGACACTTTGAGGTTTGAGGACATTTAATTAAGACTACAAACAAGGGCCAGGAGGCCATCTGACAGCCTTCTGTGACTCGCGGCCACTCGGAACCAGTCATACCCAGAAATCTCCCGCAGGCCGCACGTTGTAACGACAAGCCGTTGGCTGTTTCTGGCACAGTGAGGCCACCGTACAGCATCACAGGAAGGTACCCAAGCTAGAGGACGCGATGGCCTAACAACAGGAGCGGGGTTGCAACCCTCTACCTATCCCGCCACAGCGGCCGACTGGCCGACAAAGTACGCTGGCATCACCCGGATGTCCCAGCCTCCGGGGCGAGAGGCGGCACCCCCACGTGACCCGCCCCGCCCCGCCCCGCCGGCGGCCTGCGCCTATCGCGCCTGCGCGGGCGCGGGCTCGGGCTCGCGGGCTGGGGCTCGCGGGCTGGCTCGCCGGCCGTGCTGCTGGCGGGCGGCTCCGGACTCGGGGTCGGCGCCCGCAGCCATGGGTGAGTGCGGAGGCGCGGCGGGAGAGCCTTGGCTCTCCAGGCCTGCGGCCGGACAGGCGGGCCGCGCCCGGGCGCTCTGCGGCGCACCCTGCTTCCGGTCCCGGGCCGGCCGCGTCTCCCCGGCTGCAGGCTCCCGCTCTCGCGGTCTCGCGGGGCTGGCGGGGCGCGCCGGCTCGGCGACCTTCCCCGCGCGGCCGTGCGTACGCCGCGCTCGCGCTGGGAGGCGCTTCCGGGCGGGGCGCGCGGGCGGGCGGCGCGGCTGGAGGGCGCCCGGTTCCGGCCCGGCGGGGTTCTCGCCTGCTCGGAGCCGGGCCGCGGCTGGCGCTGCGGAGACCCAGCAGGCCAGTGGTCTTGCCAGCCCGCCTCCATTTTCACAGATGGAGGAAATGGACGCCGGGAGAGCGCCTGCTCCGGCACCATGGTGCATCGCGGTGTCGAGGCGGTTGTTCCGGACCCAGGGCGGGGTGGGATGTTGTCCCCGCGTGGATTTGTGCCGCAGTGGCTAGCTGGGTGAGGTATGCCGGCGCCTCACCTGTAGTAACCCTTTTCACATAATTTACTTTGTTCCTCCGGCCCTACCTCTCTGGTCTTAATTCCCTCCTTCCTTTTCTGTCCCTGTTATCCATAAAACACGCTCTTGAAATACGTGTGTGGTAATGTCGCCAGTGTCGTCTGCCTCAGCTTTGAAAGAATTCCTTAGAATTAAATGTTCAGAGTGCCTCAAGGACCATAGCGGTTCCAGGGCACTCTGGGAGTGGAGTCACGCTTAGCGCATCTCCGGAAAATAACTGCCTCCGAGGGGAGTTGACCTAGTACCCTCTCGTTTGGTAGATAAAGTAAGCTCTACCTAGTGGATTTTGAAGTGACAGTGACCACTTTATATTCATAGCGGCAAGATAGTGCCATAACTGGAGCTAGAACCCTGCCTGACCTTGTTTTGAATGCTGACTCAGGCCAGGCCTGCTGACTACTGGGAATTCGTTCGCATCCTTTGAGAATTGGGTTCACCTTCCGCCCAGTTTTGCACGAACCTTTGTACTGAGATCACATCTGGGTCCTCTGTACCTCTGTGTGCCGTAAGTCAGCGTTTCTTGTGCCACAGAAGTTTGACCCTTGCAGTGTCCTGAAAGACAGCATGGTTAAACTTTGCTTTCTTATGTTGAGGTAGGCTGTTGTAGGTAGCAAGCGCATGTAAAGTTATGGTAAATCTTGCAGTAAATGCAAAGACTTTTTTTATGCAGCAAAGAAAGCTGTCTTCACAGTACAGGGAACAGGCCAAGGTCTAAACTCTTACCAAAGGATCCTGCGCACTGTCTTTTCCTTCTGTGGGATTGCTCACACCGTGCTGGTATGTAGGAAGCCCAAGAGGGTTTCATAAAATTTCTGTTTCCCTCTAGATCCATTTGTTAATCTTAAAATCTAAAAATACAGTTATGTTCTTAAGATTTTTTAAATAGTTTGATACAGTGACCAATTAAATAATTGGCTAGCTTCTGTTAGCCAGTTTTCTGTTGTATAATAACGATTCCCTGTTGTTATAGTCATAAAAGCTGAATAGAGTTATTGCAAAATTTTGAAAGTAACACAAGTAACATTCTAGTAAAAATGAAAAGTGAACATGGACAAATTTTATAATGCTCAATTGCAGAAATAACTTGATCTTTTATTGTATGGGAACATACATAAATAGCTTTTTGGTGGTGATCTTAGAATTGAAAATGTAAAGCTGGGCGTGGTGACTCAGGCCTGTAATTCCAGTACTCCGGGAGGCTGAGGCAGGAGGATTGCCAGGAGTTCAAAGCCAGCCTGGGCTACAAAGCAAGATCTGTCTCAAAAAAGAAAAAGAAAAATTGAAAAATACATTGTTATGTGTTTGGTATGTAAAAAGGAAATGTTTTGATGTTCATAAATGGGCACAATGTTGTGTGATCATGTGTATGTAATCTTAATATTTTTGTTGATTTAATTGCTTAAATTCAGTAACTGGCAAGCTTTTCAAGCATATTAAATCACTTAAGGTCATAAAATTATAGTACAGTAAGAAAAGGAGCTGGGTATGGTGGTACATGCCTGTGTTTCTAGTACTTTAGGAGGCTGAGGCAGGAAGGTGGCAAGTTGAGCCCAGCCTGAGCAATTTACCAACTTAATGAGACCTTATCTCAAAATAAAAGATAAAAAGGCCTTTGGATCAATTCCAAGTATCTCAAAAAATGGTAAAACATTTTGCTCAAAGGAAAATGCAGTCTTACATTCTTAAATTATGAAGTACACAATAACCATTTGACACAAGAAATTAAAAAATGAAAGCATGGGGAAAGGTCATAAAGAAAAATGATTTAATATAAAAAAAATAAAATTAGTCATTGAAAAGCTGGTTCTTTGCAGCGTTTGGGAGGGTGCAAGTTACAAAAATTGGCTAACTGCTTAAGAAAAGGATTTAAGCATAAATGCACATAGTTATATATAAAAAATTTTACAACAGCAAGTGCTTTATAGGACTGTAGACTCTCCCCCCCCATTTTGTTGATATGTGTATGTGCAAAATTTAAGGTTTACATTGGTTTTGGGCATTTTGTGCACATACATATCTAGTAAAGGTAACAAGACCTTTCTCGCTTTCCTTTAGATCCACTCCCTACCCACTCCCACACCCCCCCAGTCCTCCCCTCCCCCTTCCCTTTATTATTCAGTTTAAGTTCTTTTTTTATCATGCCAATTGTTTTTTTCCCCCACTATTTTTATTAATATACAAATGTAATACATAGTATTTACAATGAATTTGGGTGTTTTGTACATCTATGTATCATACCAAGTTTACAATCCCTTCCCATTTACTACCCTCCCACCCACTCCCTGTCCCTTCCCCCGGCTCCGACTATCACTTCATATGGTTCCAAAGAATGTCTGTGTTCTGGGTTTTCCAAGTCAATTTAAGTTCTGTGAGATAATTGTGATCTGGGTTCTGGGTCTCTCATATCAGAGAAACAATTGGATATTTCACCTTCTGCTTCTGATTCACCTCACTAAGCATGATATTCTCAAGTTTCTTCCATTTGCCTGCAAAAGCCTCCACGCTGTTGGACTTTACAGATGCATAGTATTCCATTGTGTATAAATACCACAGTTTGTGTATCCATTGGTCTGTTGATGGGTATTTTGGTGACTTTAATATTTTAGCTATTGTTAGTTGTACTGCTGTGAACATGGTTGTACATGTATCTCTGTTATGTGTTGTTTTATACTTTTTGGGAGTATTCCCAGGAGAAGTATCACTGGATCAAAGAGGATATTTATTTCCAGTCTTTTGAGAAACCTCCATACTGCTTTCCATAGCAGTTGTATGAATTTACGTTCCCACCAGCAGTGCAGGAGGGTCCCTTTCTTCCCACAGCCTCTCTCCAGCACTGATTGCTATTTGAGTTGTTGATACAGGCCAGTCTCCTAGAGTTAGATGGTATCTTAGTGTTGTTTTGATTTGCATTTCTCTTATGGCTAAGGATATTGAACATCTTTTCATGCATTTATTGGCCATTTGAACTTCTTCCTGAGTGAATTGTGTCTTCATTTCTTTTACTTATTTTTCAATAGGATCCTTGACTTTGGGGGACTTACTTTTCTTCAGTTGCCTATATATATTCTGGTTATGAGCCCCAGGACTGTAGACATTAAACCAGACTTTTTTTTTTTTTTAAGGAAATCCAATTGTCAGAATTGTCTGCAGAAGAAGGAACCAAATTGACAAGTAACAATGGAAGAAATTGGGAAAGGTATCCATAAGTTTTTATTCTCCACAACTGGTGTAACAGGTGAATGCTTTAAAACTTTCAAAGAAATGATAATTTTTAAGTTATGAATTGTTTCACAGCATTCTGAGGGAAAAATCAGATTTTTACAAGGCCAGTGGAATGCTGACAACCAAAACTTAATGTGAAAATAGTACCAAAATTGACATGTGGTCTGTTATGAATAATACTATGAAATTTTAAAATATTGGGCTGCAGGTATAACTTAGTGATAGAGTACCTCACTAGCTTGTACCATGTCATCAGAAAAAAAATTTGAAGCCAGGCATGGTGGGATAAGCCCAAGACTGGGAGGCTGAGACAGGAGGATTACAAGTTCAGTTCCAGCCTAAGGACTTAGTGAGGCTCTGTCTCAATAAAAAAAGGGCTCAGAATATAGCTAGGACAAGGCCATGGGTTAAGTCCCCTGTACTCCCTGCTCCCCCCACACACCAGCAAACAAAAATTGTTTTGATCTCTAACATTAAAAAAATGGAAATGTTATTCAACAGTACATGAGAAGAAATAGTTTGGTTGGTGATAGTGGTCTACATCCATCATTCCATTACTTGGGAGATCAAGGTAGGATTATGAATGTAGGCCATCATAGGCAATTTATCAGGACTCTGTCTCATGGTCTGCAGGAGTAGTGTAGAAGTTAAAGCATTTGTCTAGCAAGCTCAAGGTCCTTACTTTGATCCCTCAGCACCCCATAAAGCCAGGTGTGGTGGCACATGTGGGTAATCCCAGCTTTTGGGAAGCTGAGGCAGGAGGATTGCCTTGAGTTCAAGGCTAGCCTGGGCTCCATAGAGCGTTCAGTCTAGACTGAGCCTAGACTGCAGAGTGAGACCCTGTCTCAAAAAAAAAAAAAAAAAAAAACCCTAAGTCAAGCATGATGGCACACACATGTAATCCCAGCACTCAGGATGCTGAGGCAGGATTGCCACAACTTTGAGGCTAGCCTGGGCTACATAGGACCAATCTGGACTATAGAGCAAGGTTCTGCATTAATGAAAAAAAAAAAAAAAGCCTCACTATGACAAGTAATGGTAATTATATAATACAGATAGGCTCTGGAAGACATTATGTGTATTAGACAACTGCCTGCCCCACCCCCCTTTTTTTTAAGATAGGGTGGTCTCTGAACTCCTGTACTCAAGTGATCCTTCTGCTTCTGCTCTCTCAGTTCTGGGATTATGAAGGTACACCCTCACACCTGGCTCTGTTGACTTTTGTTTTCATTTGGTACTGGGGATTGAACGTAGGACCATCAAACTGAGCTACATCTCCAGCCTTCTTAAATTTTTTTATTTTGAACGGACTCAGTAAGTTGACTAGGCTAGGCTTTAGTTTGCAGTCCTCCTGCCTCGTCCTCAGAGTGCTGAGATTACTGGTATATTATACTCTGCCCAGCTTGTTTTAACTTTCTAATAGTGTGAAAGTGATGTTCACTCAATAAAAACTGTACTTCAAAATTTTATCTTTTTGTGGGCTAATAAGATGATAGGCAGTGTCATTGAGACACAACTCCTAATCAGCCATGTAGTTGTAAGGTTAAAATGTTGCTAACCTATAGTGTTCAGTAGGTTAGGTGTATGAGATACATTTTGAGAGGTTAGGGGATAGCTCAGTACGGTGCTCAGCACACCTGAGCCCCCGCATCCAGTCCCTAGCACCAAAGATTAATAGATGCTTTTCTCATGTGATATTTTCAACAGGAATAAAATAAGCTGGGTGTGGTAGTACCTGCCTATAATCCCAGTTCTCTCTGGGAGGCTGAGATAGGATTACCTTGAGTTCAAGGCCAGCCTGGGCTAACTAGTTAGTTCAAGATAAGCCTGAACTACAAAGTGAGAACCTATCTCAAAAAAATAAAAAATAAATAAATAAAAGGAGTAAGTGTAAAACCTAAAACTCTTTACAAGACCCTTCCTTACTAACTGATCATCATTACTAAAAAAAAAAAAAAAAAAAAAAATGAAATCCATGTTTAATGGGAAACACAATTTTATAGTTAATAGTGGGAACAAAGGGTTAAGTTACAATTGGATCTATACTCATTTTTGAATCCAAAATAAAGTTTTATTTTGGTACTGTAGCAATGAGCCATATACTTAGCCTATTTTATTTTTTAATTTATTTTGAGATAGGGTCTGATTAAGTTGTCCATCTTATAACCTTCCTGACTCAGCCTTCCAAGTAGCTGGGATTACAGGTGTGTGGCACATGCTCAGCCAGGTTTGCCGTTTTATGGCATGATTTTTTAGATGAGATGATGTAAAAACACTGAGAAGACTTTTTTTGAGACAGGGCTTGACTTTGTAGCTCAGGCTGGTCCTTAGCCTTAGACTCGTGACAGTCCTGCCTTAGTCTTCTGAGTGATGGGATTACAGGTGTGTGCAGCCATGCCTGGCTTATGTGGTGCTGGAGAATCGAACTTGGGTACTTAGCACTTAATATAGCGCTTGCTGAGCCATTCCTCTATCCCTGAGAAAACATCTTAATGTCACACCTTTCCTGAAGATGGAAAGGCATAGAGGGTAGGCAGGTAGTTAGGTAGGAATATACCTATATGGATCAGTTGACCAGTGAACATTTTCACATGTCATGATGGTTTGTTTCTCCATGTAAACTTGAAACTACTACCACTGACTTGGAGACTTTGAACACTTAGACAATAAGAATTTCTTGTTTCTCAAACCGAAAGCCAGTGTCATGCCTAATGATAATTCTGGGGCAGGCTCCTATAAATGTTCAGGAAGTACAAAGGTGTTCACTGCTATCATAATTTTGCTTAGCAAATATGTATCAGTCTAATAGGATAGAAAAAAGAAAGATATGTATTGTAAAAGAGAAGTCAAAATCATTTGCAGTTGTATTTTTGCACTGTGGAAACTAAAAACTAAAATATTGAGGAATAGTAAGCAAATTCAATAGTTTGGGTAATTGTAACTTTAATTCACAAGAATAGGTAGCTGCTTCATATGCAGACAAAAATTAATAGGATATACACTGTTTATAATAGTGCCCAGAATGGTAAAATACCTAAATGTAAAAGTCAGGATCTGTAGGAAGAATAAGTGCTGTAACGTTTGTAAAAAGATGTCAGTAAGTAGGAAGACAAGTCCTTAGGAGATTCAGTTTTGAAAAAATGGCAATTTAAAAATCTATCCTTACAAGTACTATAAAATATAAACACATTTTGGGCAGGAGTACGATTAAAGTACACTAACGTTAACCTGGAAAAAGTTGAGAACCATTGAACTGTGATACCTTTTCTAAGAAAAGTAGAGGAGGAAGTCTTAGTAGATAATGAAATCTGTGTGAATGCTTCAGTTGGTTACAGCAGATTAGTACATTTCCCTTTGAGAAGCATGGAGTGTGGAAATGAAAGCACATGCCAGTGGGGATTTAGAGTATGCAGACCACTGATGACAAGAAACATCAGTTAGCGATATTGGCAAGTCTTTACTTCGTCACTCCTTATAGCAAAAGCCCGGAGAGACTACAGGTGATTGAAATCAAACTACAGAAAGTATAAAAGGTAGCTTGGGTTGTTGCCAATTTTGGAGTAATGAGGCCTTGAAAGAAGGAAGTGAAACCTAGGAGCCAAGATTAGTTACTATCCAGACTAAGATTTAATACCCAAACTGTGTATCACAAACATAATATAAACTAATAACTAGGATTAATTTTCTTCATATGCAGAAATGTTTAGAAGTTAGCAAGAAGAAACACATTATAGAAGAATGAGCAACATATGAATGCTTTGAGTAAAAGAAACCTAAATGGTCAATCAAAAGAAAAAATGGTGAATTTTATTCCAGAATTTTAAATGGCAAAACATTTCATCCAGTATTGTGGTTTGGATCTGGAATATTCCCCCAAAATGTCATGTATTTGGATGTTACAGATTATCTATGGAACCTTGTGTTGTTAGGTGGTGGGGCCTGGTCAGGAGGGGTGGATTACGAGGGTGTGGTGCCTTATAGGTGTGTAGTAGATTGGGGGCATGTTGTAAATTATGGTTGTGTGGTGAAATACTTGACCCAGAAGGGCCTTAACCCAGAAGAGGTGGAACACTGAGCCTGGACCCAGAAGGGGCAGATTGCTAGGACAGGACCTGGAAGTGTATATGTTAATTCCTCTCTTCTTCTTCACTCACTTGGCTGGCTTCTGTTTGCTGTGCCAGGAATAGCCAAGCCTCCGCCATGTGCTTCCGCTGCTACCAGCTACTCATGAATGGACTGTGACTTCTGAAACCAAGCTAAAATGTATCTTTTCTCCCTGAAGTTGTGAATGTCAGGTATTCTGTCCCAGCAACAAAAAAGTAACTCAGACACCCAAGTATAGGTGTAAGGTTATTCGTTGCAATATTGTTTAAAGGCAGAATAAATAACAATGATTATACAAAGGATACAGGATAAATTAAACACAATATATCCTTTATTTCAATGTAAATATTATGTATTGCATATATACCTATCAGTAAAATGGGAAAGAGGCTGGAGGAATGGCTCAGCGGTTAAAGTGCTAGCACTAAATACTTGAGTTTGATTACCCAGCACCACATAAACTGGGTATGGTGGTGCATGCCTGTAATCCCAGTACTCTGGAGGCTGGGGCAGGAGGGATGCTGTGAGTCTAAAGCCAGCCTGGGTGCCATAGTGAGTTCAGGACCAGCCTGGCCAACAGAGTGAGACCCTGTTTCAAAATAAAATGAAAAAATACTAGGCAACCATTTGAAACACTGAAGTGTTACTCTGTATGTGTAATGTTTATGTTTTGAATGATGGATATGTTAGAGCAGAGAATGAAGGTGCAGCGAGAGTGGCATTAGTCAGGTTGGCGGGTGAAGAGGCTTTTGTGCTCACATAGACAAGTGATGACCTGAGTACTCCAGTGAGCCTGGGATGAAAGTGGCTATATTTAAATGATATACAGGATTTTTTCCCCTCACAATTGCTTATCATTTGTTTTGTGAATTTTTATTTAAATGATGCATTTTTTATGTTTATGTTGCTTATGTAATTAATAACTTCCTAAACATGATACATACCTTCAGTCCCTCCTTGACCCCATTCTACCATAGTCCTCCACCTCCCCAAATTATCTATCTGCCTGTTACACATGTGTAGCATAGAAGGTATTACAGTGTGCTGTAGTTGTTTATCTTGGCAGATTCTTCTATTTGTAAATTCCTTGACTTTGAACCTCTAGTACCTAGCAGAGGTCCTATATACGTGTAAACATGAATGCATGTATATTTTGCATGGAGTCTGCTTAAAGAGAATGAAAAAGAAAGCATTATGTACTATAGCCAATACTAAGGAACTAGTCTAGTGATTTTTGAATTCCCCAAGATTAATCTCAAGATTTCTTTAAACTTTGAAAAATTATCCTAAACCTTAATGAGCTTTGTGTTACTAAAAAATATTTTTCTGTATTGGGGATTGAACCCAGGGTCTTTACACTGAGCTAAAACCCTAGCCCTCATTTTGTTTTTATTTTATTTTGTTTTTATTTTTCAGTAAATTGCTCAGTTGCCCAGGCTGGGCCCAAACTTAGAATCTTCCTGCCTCAGCCTCTCAGAGTGCTGGGATTACAGGCCTTCTGCATCAAGCCTGACAAAAATTAAGTTTTTAAAAATTTAAAGAACTACTGATTTAGTCTAAAAGGGATAGCAGTGTTCAAAATTGGAGGAGAGATGGGGAGAAATTCCAAGTGTCTGGCTCTCTATGGAAAGGCTTACCCTTTGTCATTTATTACTTATAGGTTAAAAGCCCTTCATGAAGAAGAAAAATCTCAAGGAAAATGATGGATTCAGAAGCTCATGAAAAGAGGCCACCAATCCTAACATCCTCAAAACAAGACCTGTCCCCTCACATTGCCAGCGTGGGGGAAATGAAGCATTACCTGTGTGGCTGCTGCGCAGCCTTCAGCAACATAGCGATCACGTTTCCAGTCCAGAAGGTCCTCTTTCGGCAGCAGCTTTATGGACTCAAAACCCGGGATGCAGTTCTTCAGTTGAGGAGGGATGGATTTCGAAATTTGTATCGTGGAATCCTTCCCCCATTAATGCAGAAAACAACTACCCTGGCACTGATGTTTGGTCTGTACGAGGATCTGTCTTGCCTTCTCCATAAGCATGTCAGTGCTCCAGAGTTTGTAACCCGTGGCGTGGCTGCGATACTTGCAGGAACAACAGAAGCCATCTTCACTCCGTTGGAAAGAGTTCAGACATTACTTCAAGACCACAAGCATCATGATAAATTCACAAACACATACCAGGCTTTCAGGGCTCTGAAGTGTCATGGAATTAGAGAGTATTACCGTGGCTTGGTGCCCATTCTTTTCCGTAATGGATTCAGCAATGTTCTTTTTTTTGGCCTTCGAGGGCCCATTAAGGAGCATCTGCCTACTGCAACAACTCACAGTGCTCACTTGGTCAATGACTTTATCTGTGGAGGCTTATTGGGTGCCATGTTAGGGTTCTTGTTTTTTCCAGTTAACGTTGTAAAAACTCGAATACAGTCTCAGATTGGAGGGGAATTTCAGTCTTTCCCCAAGGTTTTTAAGACTATCTGGCTAGAACGGGACAGGAAACTGACAAATCTCTTCAGGGGTGCCCATCTGAATTACCATCGGTCCCTTATCTCTTGGGGCATAATCAATGCGACTTATGAGTTCTTGTTAAAGATTATATAAAAAAAAACTCTGAAGTGCTATTTTTCAACTACATACATCTAAGAAGAATGCAATTTGACCTTGGTTCTAGTTGGCCCAGAAATACACATTGGTATCAAATCTGAGCCACAGTGAATTATGGGTAAAGCTATTTTCCATAAACATCAACAGAAACTGAATAAAAAAGGTTTCATTAGGAAAATTTAAGATTTTTTTTTTAATTACCCAAAAGTTTTAGGATAATTGCTGGTGAGTAGATGTCTGATGGTCTTTCACAAGAAACCTAGTAGCCACGACAGGATTCTTTTATCCAAAACAGCCTGTTAGCATTCTGTCTTGCAACATACATAGCTGTGACCAGCAGGCAGAATGCTCTTTGGGTTCCAGGACTTCTCAGGCATACGTGTTACTCCATTTCTTGCTTCTTTGTACTCAGGAGAAAGAACAGAAAACAGCTTACTAGGTATAGGCAGTTGATGGTAAAATTGCTGATGTCAGTTTTGAAATGAAACACCTGCTAGAATAGTTATGATCAAAACTGTTTTGTTTAGTCATGAGTGATAGAATCGAGCAGTTAATGAAAGTTCCCAGATTGATTTCTAGCTTTGGGAGTTTTTGTTTAATTCTGAATGTGACCTTAAGCCCTTCCAGAATATCCTCATATTCATTTTACCAATTTCATTGCCAAAAGATGGGAGGACTTAAATTTTTTTGTAGGTGTTTCGTCCTGGTAAGAAGTTGTTAATTATACATAGATGATACTCTTGTCTAGCTTGGTTTCTTTGAATTGGTGCCAATTTAGTAGAGAGCTTTGGATATCCTCCCCTTGAATAATTATCATAGTCAAGCATCCTGTTGTCTTTAAGCTATACTTTTAAAAAATAAAACACTTCCATAAATTTTTATCTTGGAAGCCTGTTAATATGATCCCAGATTTTGTTTTTCTTCTGATTTCTAAATGTTACCAAGGGGAGGAGAAAAAGACAAGCTCAGGATAACTCTTGCTCCACAGTTAGTGGTCTTTATTCTTGGAAATGGAAACCTCATTGGGATTTTTAACATTTAAGAAACTAAGTTTTACTGTTGTATCATTAAAGCTAGGTAGTTGAAGAGCAAATGATCTAAGTAAAAATATTGGAAGGGTTATTTTCAATTCTAGAGGTTGGTACTAGCTGGATAACATACCTATCCCTTAACTTGTCGAAGGAATCAGAAAATAGTAAAAAAATTTTCATATAGATGAAGCAAAATCACTCATACACCATTTGAATAACTAATGAAATATAAGAAACATCCTGGAGAAGTATTTAAGAATCTTTGAAACCCACTTATAAATATTACATAGTTTAAGATTGCTTCCTGGCATATGACATGAGAAAGTAGGTAGATTTGTCTTTGTGGTTCTGGGGTTGAACCCAAGGCTTGTCATGTGCTAGGTAAGTGTGCTACTACCACTAAACTGCCGTCCTTCTTCCTTATTTTTAAAGGTAGGTTTCTTATTGCCAGTTTTTCATCTTTCTGGATAATTGCATGCAAATATGTGCATATACTGACCAAAACAAAATCAGGGCCTCAACTGGTTGTTTACTCCCAAGTTTCTGGGCAAATAGTCCAGAACAGCTCTTTACCTCTAAATTCAGTGTGGCTATTTACAAATAAAGAGAACATCCTTTTTCGAACTGTAAAGGTTTAGGGAGCATATTGAGCGTTAGTAAGGCAGTAATAGAACTAAGTTTTATAGCAGTTCTGCTTGACAATTTTGTGCTAGGTAATAGCAATTTAGAAATGATTTCCATGAAGAGTTCAGCACCAAATTTGAGTAGCATCCTTTGATCCGTTGAAGAGTCAGGACTTGAGGAGAGTTAAGTTTTAGAAATGAATGAAGGTAGAACCTTAGTTCCTGCCCTCTTCATTCATATGTGTGTGACCCTGAGCACTTGGAGACATGTCCGGGTGCTCAGCACATAGCAGGTGAGTTAACGAGAGGCTACACCCCAGCCCTGGGAATGAACTCCATTGGCCTTCATATATTGGGGGCTTTGTTTTATCTACACTCCATCCAGGAGATAAGAGATTTCAGTTGTAATGCACTTTTGTGAAACGTAAGTGAGATTGTATGGAAAATGCTTTGGTATTTGTGGTCTCAAATATGTGGCATTTAAAAAAACATTAATATTTTAATGGTTTTAATTCATTTTTAAATTTGTTATTTTTACTGCTCTCAAAGACCAAATTACAAATCGATCACCAGAAGTTGTTCTGTGTTGTACTACAGACTTTTTGACACAAAATTCAGAACTTATAGCCAACAGCTTTATTTGAACTTTAAGTCAAAATATGTAATACATTCTATTATTTTTAACTTCAGTGTGAACTAGACTGGTCATAGTTTTTAAAAGGCAAACATGATTGCATAACTAAAAAGCTTTAAGTGACCTTTCTGTTACATATGTGGCACAGATGACGCATGAGCACAGGACACTGAAGGTATTTTGTCCTTTTTCATGCTGTTGCCACCAGAAATGTGTTATGAATTCTGTATTTAACACACTTTGAGTGGTATGAGCCCTCAGAACTGCACCACAGAGTAAACACAGCCTTTCTATGGTAGCAAGTTTGGTGTCTTATTTCATTTGTGATTAGAGATAAATGTGAGGCTTTTGTCTAGTCAGTCACTCTTTTAACTTATAGTTGGTTATATAGTCACCTGCTCTGTATTGTGACCTGTGCAATAAAACAGAATTGTGTATATAGTTGTCTGGATTCCTGAAGTTCCTGAGCTCAGTTACTGTGGTGATACTCAGTGTAAGGCTGTGCGGACCTGTAAGGGAATAGTTAGTAGCCAGGAAAGTGGCATTCAGAGGGCTTGCTTTGTGTCAGCCAGCTGAGCTGGACTCATCTGACAACAGGTGAAGTACTGTGGTGTAAGAGTGTGCTGTCACCTGTGAAGGCTAGGTGCAAGATTGCATTGGAAGAAAAGGCAAGCACCAGGACTTGGATTCCTTTATATTGAAATATTTGTTTTCTCATGTACAGATAAATGTGTATCAAAGACTTGAACATCACTCTCTCAAATTTAAGGATTTTTAGGTTTTAATGCTATCTTTTTGCTTAATATTCACTTGCCTAAATGGCTCCTAGCTTGTGTGGTCTCTGTATGTTTTCTTAAAGTTTTATTAATAAAGTCAATTACCAAACACAGAACTTTTGTTTGCTCTTGAATTATGTGACTCGAATTTAAATGAAATCTGTAAAATGTTTCAGCCATTAGTGTTCGTTTTGGGGTAATCAGAATGAAGTGTTGGAAGTCCATCCTGTTTGATGTTTTGTAGTTGGGTAATTTCTTATCACTACCATTTTCCTTTTTGTGGACGGTGTATTAATCTTTATAAAACATTTAGCACACTGTCAATCTTTAGCAATTTACCCAAGGATTTTTCAGGTAAAAATAATCATTTATCTATCTTGTTTGGTCAGGATGGTTTCCATATAAGTTAATTTTCCAGATAGCTTTAATACAAAACATTCCGGGTTTTCTTGGTTTGTCTTTGAGACAGGGCCTGGCTTCATAGCTCAAGCAGGCTTCCTGAGTGCTGGGATTACAGGAATGCGCCACCACCCTTGGTTTTAGGTGGTACTGGGGGAATCAAACGGGGCTTTGTGCTTGTAAGGCAAGTGCTTTAACCACTGTGTCATTCCTCCAGCCCCCAAAACATTCAGTTTTTAAAAGGGATTACTTAAATATAATAGACGTTTTGGAAGTATACAGTTTCCTGGTAAATTGAACATATTAATCATTTCTCTTGTAATAATGTACCTTCAGGCATGTTTGTCTCCAGATTAAATATTCTGGATGTTTAGATGTTTGAGATTTTTAATCTTTCTTAAAATTTACATATCACATCCCTTTTCTCCTTCCTACTCACTCAACCACCCTCTATTTTTCTCTTCCCTCTTCACAGAGTCCATCTTTGTTTTTCCCATCTTTTTTTAACTTTTTTCTTATTTGGTTTTCTCATACTAAAGAAACCACATGATATTTAACTTTCTGTGTCTGATTCATTCTGCTAGGCATAATGGTCTCCAGGTGTATCCCTTTTCCTACAAATGCCTCAAATTGTCCTTTATGGCAGAGTAGTACCTCATTGTGTAAATATACCACATCTTTCTTACCTGTCCATCTGTTGTTGGACATACTACTTCCAATACTTAACTATTATGAATTCTGCTGCTATAAACATGGGTATGCATGGATCATGCTTGTGTCATGACTAAGAAGAGGTATAGCTATGTCAAATGGAATGTCTATTTTTCACTTTTTGAGAATCTCCATATTGCCTAGCTTTGTTTTTTTTGAGTTCTTAATAACAGCCATTCTTACTGGAATTAGTGGAACCTCAGTGTTGCTTTGATTTGCATTTCTGTGATGGCTAAAGATGCTGAACATTTTTTCCCCATGTATTTATTGGCCATTTGGACTTCCACTGAGAAGTGTTTATTCATTTCGGATTCCCATTCTATGACTGGGTCTTTTATTTTAGAGGGTCTAATCTTTTTTTTTCAGTTTTTTGTGCTTTCTTGGTAACAGTTCCCGGTTTGAGGAGTAGTTGGCAAAAGATTTTTTTCCCATCCCATTGGTGTCCTATTCACTGTTGATTATTTATTGTGCAGAAATTTTTAAATTTGATACAATCCCATTTGTTGATCTTGATGTTATCTCATGTGCTTTGGGTGTTTTTCCATATGTGTGTGTGTGTGTGTGTGTGTGTGGTGTGTGTGTGTGTGTGTGTGTGTGTATGTATGCAACAGTTAATGGTTACATTGAGCTTGAGTATTTTGTGCACATATATATCACATCATCAATATTACGATCCCTTCCCCACCCCACTGTTGGCCCTCCTGCACCCTCCATCCCCCCTAGCTCCCACTATCACACCCATTTGGTTCTATACAGCACCTGTATCCTGGGTTTCCCAAATTACAGAAAACACGTGATATTTCAAATATTTAATCTTCTGTGTCTGATTTACCTCACCACTCAAATCACCACTCTAGCTCAGCTTCCTACCTGCAGAATGGGCTGCAGTGACCATGTCTTGATCTAAATGCCTCTTTGGGTTCAGCAGAGCCCTTTATTGGGAAGATTTGCTGAAAGTCAGGCTCGGGCTCTTTTTTTTTTTTTTTTTTTTTTAAATGGCTCCTGCCTAAATCACTGCTCGCCATAGCTGGTGGGTGTTTCTTCTGTTCTAGCCTCTGGGAGGCCTTATCTGTGTTCGCAGTTTGCACATTTTTGGAGGCTGGGGCCACCCACCAGCTGCTGTTAGTTCCCACTTCTGTCCACGCTTACCTAAGTCAGAGGTTCCAGGCTCCTGGCCTTCCTCTGTGGATGCTGGTAGCTCCAAGCTACCAGGATGGCTTTCAGGGCTGCTGTTTTCCTCTGCTTCTGATGTATCTTCAGGATTTCTGACCTTCCTGTGGCTTCCTTTCAATTGTAGGGGTGCTCCTTCCTCTCCTAGCTGAGTTGAGTTGAACAGGCAACAGGCAGGGTTTTGTTGTTGTTTTGTTGAGACAGGGTCTCACAGCCCGGACTGGTCCTGAACTCACTATGGAGCTCACGCTGGCCTTGGACTCGAGGCAGTCCTCCTGCCTCAGCCTCCTGAGTGCTGAGATTACAAGCCTGCACCACCACATCTGGCTTACATGGTTCTGGAGAATCAAACTTGGGCACTTAGCACTTGACCTAGCTTTAAGTACCCGAGTTTTAAGTAGCTTCAAGCACTAAGTACCCGAGTTCTATTCCCCAGCACCACATAAACTGGGCGTAGTGGTGCATGCCTGTAATCCCAGCACTCAGGAGGCTGAGGCAGGAGGATTGCCCTGAGTCCAAGGCCAGCCTGGGCTCCATAGTGAGTTCAGGACAGCCTGGACTACAGAGCGAGACCCTGTCTCAAAAAAAAAAGTTATATTCTTAACTTTTTAAGTGAGTCCACAAGGAGATATGCCGCTGTGTTACTCAGCCACCATCTTGCCTGGAAATCTGGGTGTTTTGTTGAGAATGTTCTTGCCTATGCGTATGTCTTCAAGGGTTTTGCCTATTTTTTCTTCCAGCAAGTTCAGTGTTTCTATTTTAATGTCTTAAGTCTGATCCATTTTGATGTAATTTGGTGCAAAGTGAAAGATGTGGGTCTAGTTTCATTCTTCTGCACGTGGTTAGCCAGTTTTCCCAGCACCATTTGTTAAAGAGGCTGTCTTTACTCCAGTGTGTGTGGCCTCCTTGCTGAAGATCAGATGGCTGAAGGTCCTTGGGGATGCTTCTGCATCCTTACTTCTGCTCCATTAATCCACTTGTCTATTTTTGGGCCAA
The DNA here is from genome assembly GCA_004027205.1 of Ctenodactylus gundi. Lineage (NCBI taxonomy): Eukaryota > Metazoa > Chordata > Mammalia > Rodentia > Ctenodactylidae > Ctenodactylus > Ctenodactylus gundi. Next base: position 72,013 of record PVKB01000913.1, read on the forward strand.
TACCATGTGGTTTTTATCATTGTTGCTGTGTAATACAATATGCTGTCTGGTATTGTGATGCCTCCTGCTTTTGTTTTGTATTTAGGATTGTTTTGGCTATTCTGAGTCTCTTGTGGTTCCATACATAGTTTCATACCATTTTATCTAGTTCTGTGAAAAATGTTGTTGCTATGTTGATTGGGATTGCAGTGAATCTGTGTATCAGTTTAGGTAGTGTAGCCATTTTGACAATGTTGGTTCTGCCTATCCAGGAACAGGGGATGCCCCTCCATTTTCTAAAATTCTCTTTGAACTCGGTATTTTAGTTGGAAAACAGCTCCGGCTGAGTGAGATGATAGACACTTGGGTATGCATTGAAGAATCTGTGGGAAAGGCTGGCTATTTGTTATTTTTCTCTATAGAAAAGTGGAAATATATCAACTTGGAATTGTTACACTGCCTGCACTTTTCGAATTTTCAAAATAATGGTGCAAATTAAAAAATAAAATTCTCTTCTATTTATTTTCAAGTGCTGTGGTTTTCAGTATGGAGATCATTCACTTGCTTAGGTTGACGGAGGTGGCTGGGAATAGGATTGTTTTTCTGATCTCTTAGTGTTTTCATTTTGCTGTAGAGAGCAATGCTGTTGATTTTGTATCCTGCAACTTGGCTGAATTTGTTTATTAGGTATAAGAGTCTTCTGGTGGAGTTTTGGGGTCCTCCACGTAAAGGATCATGTCATTTGCAAATAAGGATAGCCTGACTTTTTTCTTCCCTATGCTTATTCCCCTTATACCATTTTCTTGCCTTACTGTTCATGCTAAGGTTTTAAGTAGAAGTGGTGAGAGTGGACACCTTGTATTGTTCCTGATTTGAGGAGAAATGCATTCAGTTTTTCCCCATTTTGGATGATGTTGGCTGTAGTATTGTCATAAATTGCTTGTATCAGCTTGAGGTGGGATTTTTGAGGCAGGGTACCCATTTTCATCAGTTTTGATCAGGAAAGGATGTTTGCGTTCTGTTAAAAGCTTTTTCTGCATCTATTCAGATGATCATGTGGTTTTTGTCCTTGTTTTTGGTAATGTGGTATATTTCATTAATTGTTGCATATATTGAACCAGCCTTGCATCTCAGGGATGAAGCCAACCTGGTTGTGGTCTATGATGTTCAAATAACTTGTCACATTCTGTTTGCAACTGTATTCTTGAGGATTTTTGCTTCTATTATATTAAGGAAATTGCCCTGTAGTTTTCTTTCTTTGTTGGACCTGTATCTGGTGTGGGGATCAAGATGATACCTGCTTCCAATAAAGAGTTGGAAAGTATTCCCTCTCTTTCAATTTTGTAGAAGAATTTAAGGTGCATTGGCACTAGATCTTCCCTAAAGTTTTGATAAAATTCTGTGGTGACTCCATCAGGTCCCAAGCTTTTTTTTTTGTTGGTAGGTCCTTTATTACTGCTTCGATTTCATCTCTGATTATTGCTCTATTCAGGGTTTTTATATATTTTGGCTCAATTTTGAGTTTATATGTATCAAGGAATTATCCATTTCTTTTGAGTGCATGAGTTTATTGGAACATAGGTTTGTAAAAGTTTGTTATAATCCTCTGGGTTTCAGCAGTGTCTGTTATGATTTCAACTTTTTCATTACTAATTTCCTTGATATGAATTTTTTCTTTCCTTTTGGTGAGTTTGGTTAGAGCTTTATCAATCTTACCTATCCTTTGGAAGAACCAACTCTGATTCGTTGATCTTTTGTTTTGTTG